>MU158713.1:507044-563379 GCA_015888305.1 Antheraea pernyi
GTAGACGTTTACTATACAGTCAGTATAGTTTACATTATAAAATATCAAGTCGATAGAGTTAAATTGTAAATTAAACGATAAAATTTATTCATAAAATAAATTTATATATTATATACACTCTCTCTCTCTCTCTTTTTATCTGTCACGCCACCTAACCTACTGCAAATAGACAATACTTAAAAATTAAATAAAATAATCATCTCTACCACTTACTTGCTTGCCTGTAACTATTCGTTTAAGAGCCAGAGCGAATTTTAATAAGCCAGCTTTTTATATATCTTTATGTTCTTCCACACAGCGTGCGGGCTACCTTGCTGTCAGTAAATGTTGCGTTTATTAGTGCATATCGAACCTTTCAGGCAAAAATATTGATTTTAGATTTTAGAAAGTTTTGTTTTTCACTAACTTTGAAAAGCTACTAAAACATGAAATTATTATTACCAGACATTTTTGTTATTAACAATAATGTGCCCGATGCTATTTTTTATAAATAATAAAAGTTTGGTCAAACCATGTTAAGATAGCTGTTACTTTAATATTATTTTATTTAGACATAAAAGAGGGTCAATTAAAAATAATATGTTTAGAATAATTAAGCGCAACACGGGCTATATGATAAAAATAGCGATAATTGTGGCAGCACTTGTTATTGACGCATGTTTACGTTTAATTTTGTTTTTCATTGTTTACGGTGAAATCTTAATAGCATAACGGTTAATAAAATGAATTATGTTCTTTGCAATGGAGAAAATAAAATGTTTTAAAATGAATTATTTTTATTTATTGACCGTTATAAATTAATGTTTATAATAACATTTATAAAGAAAATTTTACGTAAAAAAAGTTTCCTAATATTATTTAAAAATCAATATTTACTTATAAATTATCTTAATAATTACTTAAAGGATAGTAAGTAACCTTTCTGATTATGGCTTTAAAATCCAAAAATATAAAAATCAATTCTCGAAGCAAGTGGTTCAAAACACACGAATCTTGAATCTAATCTAGCATGTTCAACGTTTTGTCCTTTCTGTTTTGTTCTCTATGGTCTACTAACGTATTATCTAAAATAAATACGGTTATCGTAATTACGTGTAATCCTGCGACTTCTAACTTCGCACTTCTGACTGATAGGAAAATAATTTAAACATTACATATAATTAAGTTTTTTATGAAGCGAGAACATAGTCATATGTAATTTTCTAAATGTAATAAAAAGTTATACGTTATCATTGAGTAAAAGTATCAGAGATAACACTTACATAAACTGTTTTACACAATCTCCATGCAGAGCATTATTTCGCATATGTCGCATATGATTGGTTGATTCTCGGAGAGTGTCAAAGACGGCGAGTGCTTAAACTAGTCGTCGGCGTATCTTTCATACTTTTATATCAGATAAACTCAAATGAAATCAAAAATATTTTATTAAATTGAGGCCCAAATAAGGCGTTTTTGAACATCAAAACTACCACCGGTTCGAAAAATAACCCAGTTATCGAGAAGAACACCGACAAGAAACTCGATCAGGTTTATCTTTATAAATATTTACAATACATTACACATTAGAATCGTTATTAGTGGATGCACAGAGTTTGCCAATTCCAGAAATCACCATCGTTTACTTCTTCGTTTACTTCACTTTATTCTATTAAGAGAATCTTGTGTTAGGGACCTAGGGGTAAAGCTAGACAATAAATTATCATTCAAGGAACATTCTGAATATATAATACAAAAATCTTATAAAATGTTGGGCTTTATAACTAGAATTTCAAAACTATTTAAAAATATATCTTCTTTAAAAAATACTATTCTGTGCTTTTGTACGCAGAGTTTTAGAATTTGCATCACAAATATGGACCCCGTGTTATGCTATTCATATTAACAGAAGCGAAAATATTCAAAACAAATTTCTGTCATTTCTTAAAAGACGAGACTTTTTTCTATCTTCTGTTAAAAATGAGAATCTTCGTCAACTAAATATGCTAACTCTTGAACAGAGGCATTTAGTGACAGATCTGATGTTCTGGTATAATATAGTAAACAATAACATAGATTGTCCAGATTTGGTCGAGCATATAGGGTTGAGAATTAATTCAAAACACACTCGAAAGCTCTTTAGTGAGCCTAGAACTAACACTAACTATGGGTCTAATTCAATAATAATAAAGTGCGCCCACTTATATAACGAGAAAATACCTGATATAGATATTTTCATGCGTGTAGTAGATCTTTTAAAGCGATGGTTAAAAAAGGTATTATTGACCACACTTGAATCCCAAAGATCCTACAGATTTCTAAAGTATGTGCATATTGATTCTCACATTTACACACATAACATAAGTAGTATTTGTTTTTAGTGGGATAATGGCACGTTTTTTTTCTCTTATTTTTTACATACTTTGTATTATAAGTAGTTGTGTTTGTTGGTAGTTTTTATTTTATTTTAAAATTGGATTCCAATGTTTTCTTTTTTCACTTAAGAGTTATGTAATTCATTACATTATTGATATTTACTAAATATACAAAAGTTTGGGTTAGCCATGTAATAGTAAAAATAAATATTTATATACAGAAATCATTGTTGGCGAAACTAACATTTTACTTTTCTAAATATATAGCTGTAGTTTTCTATGATATAAATAAATAAATATTGATCCACTCTATAATAGTCATTTGAAACTAAAACCCACTGGACATGGCGCTTAAAATTACAGTCCGACAAATCGGTAATATGCTTTGGGATTTTTTTTGTAAAACCTAACTCTAAATATTTGCCATAACTTACAATGTAATTACTGTAAAAGTTAGTTTACAAGTTTGTAGTGAAATTTCTTATGGCACGGTAAGGAACAAGTTTCGTTCCGTGTCAAACGTAAGGTAAGTTTGTAAGTATGTGTGTGTGTAAGTCTGGCTATAGTAGTATACAAAAATTGGTAAATGCATAGTTAAGTATTTATACTAAGAAACTTCGTAGAGTAGTTTATGAGAATCCTCGTGTATATATAATTTAATACATATAAGCCAAAGAAGTTACGCTTCTTCCGCGTGTACACACTGATACACGCAATGTTTTGCTTGTCTGTTTGGGTGGGGTAAATTATTAGAATTTATTGAAGAAGTCTTCCATTAATTTGCCTCAGGTATGATTCATCTAATCAGTGATAAAATTATTCTGGGTCTTACGGTAATTATGATTAAATTTTAAACTTCAATAATTACTTCCAATGTATGGAAATTGGCATTTATAAATCCATTTCTTAAAGGCAATATTACAAAACAATGAAAGACTTACGCCCCAACAGTATTATTTCTGTTTTTCTATAAAATATCATATTTATTTATTTAGAAACACCAACAAGATTTACACTAGAATAGTACATAACATGCATTTTTAATGACTCTATATAAGTGCAATCTTAATTATAGGTGTTTACGACGTATTTATTATATTCTACAGCAAATAACTTAAGTAAATGAGAAAGCTAAAACAAAAACAACAAAAAAAGAAAAAGTAAAAACATTAACCATACATTCCAATTTTCTTTTTATTTTAAGTTACTTAAATAAATTTGTTTATACTGGCTGAGACTATTTGTGAATATATCTAGATTAGAGCTTTTAGATTTAGAATTATAAAGTGATATCATTCTATTTAGTGGAGAGTAAAGGCCTAAATTTGTTCGAAAATACTTCGTAGCGAATATATTAAAACGTGAGGCTCTAGGCAGCCTCGCAGGAACCGTTATATCAACTCTGCTTAGTAGTTCAGGTGCGTCCAAGATTCCATTCATTAGTTTGTACAGAAAAGTAAGATCAAGTAATCCTCTGCGATCTTTTAAAGTGTCTAAATTAAAATATTGAAGTCTGTCTTGGTATGTGAGAAGTTTTTTCCCTAAGTGAAAGTTGTATGTCAAATGCCACAAAAATCGTTTTTGCACCCTTTCTATTTTATTTACATAAATTTCGTAATGAGGATTCCATACCACACTGCAATATTCCAAGCCGCTACGAACGAGTGAGTTAAACAGCGCAATCTTTGTATGTGCCATCTTGAAATCCTTAGTGTTACGTAATACAAATCCTAAAGTTTTAAACCCCCTATTAACAATACTATCAATATGTATATTGAAGCGTAACTTAGAATCTATTAAAATGCCAAGATCACGAATATTGTTCAGTGTTGTCAAAATGTTAGATTTTATAAAGTATTGACGACTAAAAGTTTTTTTATTGCGGGAGAAGTTAACTACATAACATTTATTGCCATTCAACACCATTCCGTTTGTGTCACACCATTCAAGCAAAGTATTTAAGTCACTTTGCAGTAACAATACGTCATTAGGACACTTAATCTGGCGAAGCAATTTTAAGTCATCGGCAAAGTCATATTTCTACAACAACGTAACATATTCATATCATAATAGAACTACAAAGAGAAAATATCATTCGTGATCTGGGTGTTCTTCTCGATTCCAAATTACTTTTCGACACCTATATTGACAATGTTGTACTAAAAGCCTTCAGGGCACTAGGGTTTGTCATGCGAAACGCTAAATACTTTAACAACATAAAGACCTTAAAAATATTATATTGTGCTTAAGTTCGTAGTAGCTTAGAATATGATTCGCAAATCTGGAATCCTAGATACCATTTATATAAATCGTTTAGAAAATATCCAAAGAAAATTCATTAAATATTTATGTTATCGTTTACATGATACCTACGATTCCAATAATTACAGTGAACTTTGTAGTAAACACCGTTTTTTGCCTCTTGTGAAGCGACGAGAAATAGCAGATATAACATACCTGCTCAAAATTACTTCTAATATTGTAGATTGTCCCGAACTTCTAACGAAATTATTTATTAATGCTCCCACCAAACATCTACGTACTAACCCCCCTCTTTTGCTGCCCACTATTTCCACAAATTACCGGCAGAATTCATATTTATGGCGAGCTAGTCACTCCTTCAACACTCGAGATAGGTGATTTTGACCTATTGAATACTACTGTAAATAAGGCGACAACGTTTTAACAAGGACGTTCTTTAATGATGGCGATTGCAAATAGTAATAGACTGTTAATATTCTTGAGTTTCTTCCGTTATTATAATGTTTTACTAACACCATATAATGCAAGTGATTGTATTCTGTTTTATATCGGCAAAGACTTATAAAGGGCTTGATGTTTTCTATTGTAATAACTATGTATTGTACATTATATAGCTGTCAGTTTTCCTAATAAATAGAAAAAAAAGATACTATCAAATTGGAGACTTTCATTTCAACATTATATCAGCATAAATTTGTTGTAGGTTATCGTTCCTCATATTATTTAGTAAGTGAAATACAAAATAATGTTGAATTATATATTACAATAATTTTACAAATTATCTATTTTCATCAGTTTTTCATTCACTCCAGATTTTATCTTAGTCTCGTCCAGCGCTTTTGATTTTTTTTTTTCTAAATCTGCAACAATAAAAGTAAGTCACTGTGTATTTTGTCATTATCTAGTAAAGACTTTGCAAAAATCAAGTACAAGTAAACCAGAATATAATCGTTATCGAGTCTGTTGATGTCTTAATTGTAATATATAATTAATTAATTACATAGTATATTTTGTTTCGTTTTAATAATGTCAAAAATAACCAAAGCTGATAGTATAGTGAATTATTACCATTTCCATCTTCACCATAGAAATTCCAAGGTTGTACTTTGCCTTTAACGAAAATAACAAATATAGCATTCGTTAAAAACTTGAATCCGGCTACAATCACGAAGACGGTCTGCCATTTGCCTTGGTTTCTCTGAAAAAAAAAGTAATTAGGAAAATTTTAATAGTATTGTTAAAAAGAACAAAACTTCAAATAGTATAAATACGGAGTGGACACAACTATTTCAGTGTTTCGGTTGAGAGCCTTATGTGCTTGCTCACAAATTACCGTGAAGTTATGAAGACCCGTTAAGCCAATAGGGAATCAGTTCAAAATATATTTTTTTACTTGACAAACGCGTATTTAAAGTAAATAATTTCTTATTTGGAGCTTCATATAAACTATTGAATTGAATATTTTATAAAAGTCTCCACTTTTGAATGTTAAGAAAATAGTAAAATCTAATTACTTATGTACAAAATGTGGGAAATATTCGGTTTATAATAAGTTTGTAGGTTAAATATAATAATTTGATCTGATTTGATATAATCGTATTAAAACTACGGTTTTGTTGAAACTTACTAAATCGTCTCTGATTATATTTGAAACTATCACTGGAACCACAAGACTGGTTAAATTTGCAACCATATTTCCTAATGCCATTATAGGTCCAGCGAAGTTTGGTGCTATGTCAATCTGATTGATCTGTAACAATTTTTTTAACATACGTTTACAAAGTTATATAACATTGCCAATGGATTGGACTATTTTACAATACTTGTCAGACATTAATCATTCTCATGTTTAAAATCGATCACTATATATCTGTTAGTGATTTTTGCAGTAATTCTTAAGAGCAGCACATGGTGTATGCTTTTCTTAGATTCTGTGGCATATTAACTAAACTAGTTCTGTTCGAAGGACAGTCGCCTTTCTATAACAGTACTATCGATTAGATGACATTGTAATCAAGAGCTGATAATAATAACAATAAAGTCCTTACGTGAAATCCAACATGTACACCAGAGTGAGCACCCAAACATAGTACCAGCAGTACAACTGCTGGTAATGTACTATCCATATAACTGAAAGCTATGAGAAAGGTTCCAGACAGCACCATACCAATGCTATTAGCTGTACGTCTGATATTGGCTATTGACATGATCTTCTTGTTAGCCATGAAATCTGCGGTGTAGCCAAAGATTAAAGCCATAATGTACATACATACATACGGTAGAGAAGAGTAAAGACCATTCTGAAAATGACAAAAGAAATATGTTGTAGGAATTTGTATACAAATTACACGAGATCAATTTTGTAGAATCTTTGACCATAGTATGAGTGTAAGTACTTGGATTTAAATAGTTGTAATATATTTGCTAGATTATGCACTTAACTTATAGTCGTGACATTATTCCAAAAGAAACTAAAATGTATGTTATGGTTGTACTATTATAAGTCACTTATACGTTCATAATTTATGGAATATGGAAAAATTCCATTAAATATGGCAAACGAAAATATCTAAACAAGATGCTAAGTGGAGTTTTTGTTGGAATCTTGGAATGTCATGTAGTGAATTTTATTTAGAGTCTTGTGTGATTTGGCCCCGTATTTTGTAATGTTATCTAATAATATTACCCATATAATATTACTAATATTAGTGATGTTTTACGTAACATTGGTTATTGTGACCAAGTGAAGTGGATGGAATATAATATTACAGAGCATGGACTCTGGCTTGACACAAAATTTTCCTGGAAAGTTGTAACAAGGAAGGCATCATCTGGTTGGAACATTGAAATGATTGCAAGAAACTTGTAATTTAGTTACTCGATAATGGCAGTAATAATCTACTATAAGATTGGTTGTCAAACATAAAACTAAAAAAAATATTGCTAAGCCTACCCTCTTTATATCAACTCCTAGAACCTCGTTTAAGTAAGTAGGTGTCTGTGTTAGCACTAACAGATACCCAACAACACTGCCAGCATGAGTCGACACCAGTCCCCAAACTGCAGTGCTAGTTAGAATATATCTCCAAGGAGTTCTGCGCTTCTGTAAGCCAATAGCATGCTGAATTATGCAGGTACAATAAGCATTATAAAATATATAGCAAAATATCAGACTAAACTTTGAAGTAAATAAGAAGTAAGAGTTTTATCACATGTTTAGATATTAAATATTGATATAATTTGTAGTAAAACTGATTTACATTGGGTATCATATCAGCACAGCCACCTTCCATGATATAATTCAGCTCTTCATGAGTTATGGTCGGATGTTCATGAGGTGTGGCTGCTCCGAGCCACCAAAGAAGACCGAAAGCCGCTAATCCGAGAGTGCCACAAAGCCAGAAAATAGCAGGCCAACCCAGGGTTGAGCTTTCAGCGAAAACACCTGATATTTGGAAAATAAGAACTGTGCCAAATTGGGAGCCTGAAACAAATAAGTGGTGTGAGTATTATAAAACAATATTGGAATAACTCAAAACAAACCTCACTTGGGTAATACCATCCCGATAACAAACATTTCAATAGGATGACAGGGTCCTTTGCATATATTGGTCGAAAAATTACTCCTATAATATTATTCGTTATAATCTTCCATTAAGATAGGCCGCTAATATAAAGATGAAAATCAATAAAACCTTATTTCCTAGCACAAACTGCTATTCGTGTTCGTTTCATCATAAGGTAAAGTCGGCAACTGTACTAAGTTTTGATGGGAAAAAAATACTGGCAAACTAGTATGTGAATTCTTCAAACCGTCGTAATCCATCGTAATACATCACCCAATATAATCTGATCCAATATTGCCGGTGTTATATCCCAACTAACTTTTTCTCTTCTTATCTTCAGGTAGAGTCTGTAGTTTCTCCAAGTTTATAAAACATGTACCTATATATCATACTAATACATCATGAAGGCGATGTGAAAGTTGCAAATAATAATATTCGACAGCTGGTACCAAGGTTTCTTTAGTATTATTTACTTAATATACGTCTCAACAAATTAACTGTCACTGTAACAAATTGCTGAATAAAGCAAGAGGGTATTTACTGTATCTAATAATATTCCCCGTAAACGTGATACAATCGTATTTAATAATATAATGGAATGAATGGAATGAACAGCCGAATCGAGCGATTCCTAACAATTCTACAAGTAAGTTATGGGTTAGTTAAATTAGAATGTGTCGAAAGTGTTCGGTTTCATTGTGGAATACACGGGGCTGTATAACAAATACTTAAATTGCATTATTGAATGAGACATCTATAATTTCATCAATTTAATGAAATTAAAGATTTTCTTGCCATTTGTAATAAAATAGTATTTTTATGTTTACTCGATAAGCCATATTCGGACTTCGGATATATTCAGACTTATATTCGTATCGAAATTGCGCTGTTTTTTTTTCTAGTTTCTATGTGCATACTGATAGTTTCATAGAAAAGGAAATGGCATCAATTTACCCATTTCTAAGAGATGTCCTAAATTTTCAATAAGTTAGAACCAAATAGTGAGAAGAAAATAACGCAATATTGCATATTTTTCAATGCTTGTCTACCCTAGACATTAAGAGGGTCAAAGGAATCATGCTTATATAAAATTATATAGAATATAACTTCGTAGCTTTCTTGACATTTAATAAAATGGTCAACGTAGCTGGACTTAATGTTATAACTTTTTTGAAAAACTTAATCGATCTAAGTAAAAAGTGTTTTTTTTCGAACTGACTATACTATTGGCCTAGTAAGGCCTTAACAGCATCGCCGGACTACTGAAGTAACAAGTCTTATTGAATAACTTATATGAACTATACTGATATGATACATGATGATATATACTGTCAGGCCAGGAGTACTAAGCATTAGACGAATACCTTGTATTTTCATATGACAAGTGTAAAAAAAATATATTTCTTTACAAAAATTTTTGAATAGTTATGCCAATTTCAGATCAATCCCTGAAAAAGGAAATATTACAATGTAGGCGTAGACTAATCGAATGATGTTAATGGAATAAGTTAGATAATTACTCCATTATATCTCAGTGTCTCCTGAAGGTTTTCAATAAACCGAATCTCATTAGTTAAAGCTCATTACTTAGATAAGAATATTTGAAACTTTGAATTATATTTTACAAAACCTGATAATTTATTTTCTAAAGAATTTAGTTAAATATTTAGTTTTTTAGAATTTACGATATTGCTGATATTAGAATTTTGGGACATGCCTTAAGAAGGTTTAACGTAATTTGTGTCTGTATATTGTCTTCAGAATTTGAGTGAATCGACTGGAAATTCGAAACAGACCCTCTCGCTTCGTCACGCTCGTAAATTAAGCCAATCTTTCGACGGTTGTTCTTAGTTCGTATTTCTTCAATTGAAATCATGTAGAATTACAATAAAGCGAACTGCATTAACTTGGTTTGGATCTTCTATAACTTTTCTTTGTTTAGGTTTAGGTATATTATTACATAAATTTACTAAATTTTATCAACATCTCTAAAAGGTACTTTGTTATTACATCCATTAAATAAATCCATCAGTTCGCTCATCATTAGAAGAGTATTAGTATGTCGAGAAGTTCGAGAACACTTTTTATTATAAAATGCTCCAAGTATTATTACATATTCATAGGTAGTTTAGTAATAGTAGTAAAGTTACTACCCGTTAAATCATAAATTGTAATATTGATAATAGATATTCTAACAAAAATGAAGTCGTACATTGAGAAAATTTAGGTAAAAGTTTTAGTAAAGTTTTATTTTCATTATCATTTTCTAACAACTCTTAACTTGTAACGCTACAAGTATCTCAGTTTGCTGTTTCTGGATCGCGTTACAGTTGGCACAAAAGAAAAGTAACTTGTACTTTAATATTACAGAGCTGAAGATTAAGAAGCGGGTCGTTGATAGATATCTTCCAAAGACCAAGTTTATTTTCTTAAATAAAGTATATCGAGTCAAGGAACCATCAAATTAATATTATACAGCAGGGTCAAATTTTTGGATTTGCAATTGATACTTTCTCGTCAGTGTAGTAGAAACAGACATAATTATAAGTAAAACTAATAATAACACAAGTGTTATTTATTATTCATTATTTAAAATAGTCTATTTACTTATCCATTCCGCTTTCATTTCACTACTCTATGAATAGATCTTTCCCTTTGCACCACTCCTCACAACCTTCCACATCTCTGCCAGATATTACCGCCAACCAAGCTATATTGTTTCAGGCAGGTATTTTCCAGCCCTATGTCAGTATTCATTACTATTTATCATTGTATAGGAAATTTAATTATGAGGACATGTATCCACCACTCACCCGCACATGGAGATCCTCTTCTTCGGGGTACCCCGACTAAGTTTTTGGCTTACGTCGCTGATCTTGTTAATAGGACACTAGCCTACACTGGCACTAGGTTTTATTATCGTTTTCTAGGGATTTTCACCGATTTTACTTTTTAATGCAATTACGCACAGAGCGGTTTGCAAGTTGTGAAATTCAAATGTATACGTTTACTGATAGAGGGCAGCATTTGTATTCGTTTAAAGTGCGTTCAGGTAAATAGTAGACAGATACATTCCATTTAATTGATGAAGCTAATGTAGAAAATGATTTGTGCTAACTAATAAAAATATGAAACAATCTTAAACACTACCTCTACACACACATATTTTATCATACAATTTTATTATAATAACAAACTGGATGCTAAACCTCTGACAAGGATTTGTCTTGTTATATTTTCTCATAATTTAAAAATAAAGAACATACCTGTATAAATATACGAACTAAGTCTTCCTCTCTCGCTGAGCGGTGACCATTTACCAAGTATCGTATGTATACTGGGATAAAAAGCTGCTTGGGTCATTCCTTGAATTAATCTACATACGCAAAGACCTAACCAGCCTCCCTGTAAATTATACGTTATGTTAAAACATTATCAGAAATGAAATCAAAATATCATCAACATCAGAATCAGAAAATATGGGTGTCTTTGGAAGAGGCCTTCAAATCCAAAGATGAGGTTTTTGAAGAACATTTGTACTACGGTTACTAATAATAAGACACAAGCTTTTTACTACTTATATGATAATAGATTCAACCGGGTATTAATAATTTCACGAATGGTATATACGTTTATAGATATAGGGAGAGAACCTTTCGACGTGACCTCATAAAAATCTTGTAATATTTTTAATATAGTATATATATAAAATAACATTCATCCACTACATTGAAGTATAATTTAAAATTCATCCAGCATAATTATAGCCCACATCAATTTAATTTCATGGATGTGGGGATAAATAAAAGTACCTGTACTGTATTGATAAGATAAGGAACATCCATCAACATGCAGTGAAACCGCGTGATTGATTATGGCTCTCAGTCAATCCATGTAAGGAGAGTACCTATATAGAGTAATATCCAGTAGATGAATTGAAATGTAGCAAATAACTAATAACGTACTTAATATCGGTGCAGTGTAAGGGGTGTCGAATAACATCTAAGACTTGAGACATCCAAGCCAACCTC
Organism: Antheraea pernyi; assembly: GCA_015888305.1. NCBI lineage: Eukaryota > Metazoa > Arthropoda > Insecta > Lepidoptera > Saturniidae > Antheraea > Antheraea pernyi. The sequence goes on from MU158713.1 coordinate 519,258, forward strand.
ACCTGCACGTGGTGCACCCTGCTGAATAACGAACGAGGCAATGGCGAAACCGTAAAGGGTGGTAGGGTTTTACAGCCTGACTGGGTCGCAACCACCATGTATATGGCGAAAAAGCCCGTCATAGTGATTCGCTTTTGGGGGCGCGTTTCGGGATCAGCCTGTGCATATCCAGCTTTTCGCAGGCCGGCATGACAGTGGTGACCGGCGATGGATACTGTGTCACTCGGTAGCTCCATTGTTTTTGGATTGTACTGTGCTTACCATCAGGCACAGTGCAATCATTTTGCAGTGCTACTAAAAAAAAAAGAAAAAAAGTGTTTCACTAAATGTAACATGAAGTCCAAATATTATTTGTGGTTCAAAATGCTGCATTAAGAGCACGAGACTCGCTCATAGGCCATAGACACTCGGTCATAGGCCTCTTCCCAAAGAAGAACAATTATCAGGTTCAGGTTTCCTCACGATGTTTTCCTTCAACGTCAGCCGATAGTGTTACCAATTTCAATTAGTAAATGTACGCAAATTCCGAAAAAAACTTTGATACATGCCGGGGTTCGAAGTGTGGAAGTTGGAGTGATATTCCACCGGTCAAACCACTACACCACCACGACTATGAATACTGGAGTAGCGAAATTCATTGAAAAGAAATGTATAGAATAGAATTTATAGAATTGAAGACAATAATTTATGGTTAACACTTACAAAAATTGGTACCCAAGGACTGATAATGGAAACAATTCCGTTCACGAACAAAGCTAACATGATCGGTAGCTTTCCGCCGCACTTTTGCGCGAATATTCCCATCGGTAACATCATGCTCGTGTAGCCGACGAAAAATGAGAACATTATCATTTCTTGTGTTGATTTGTTCCAGTTGTAAGTCTGTTGAATTAGATTACACATCAAACTAATAATTTCTTCTATGAGACTTCAGTATTGTTGGATATTCAGAAATGGTGTCAACACTCAAAAGTTCAGTACGTGCTATTTTATATATTCACAATTGGACCGTTATTGTACATGATTTTAGAAAAGTTGAAATAAGCCTTAATATTTTTTTCGTCGATACATCATAACCTGCATTAACCAATTTCAAAAAAGGAGGTTCTGTATTCGACACGCATGTATGTATGTACTGATCCAATTTGGATGGCGTTTTCATTGTGGAATGTTTTATTATGATCGTTTTAGTGGTTTAGTATATAAACCATAGGATCAGCAAAAGACCTTTTCAGCTAGCATGAAATTCAAATTGGCGCCGACTTCAAAAATTATATAATAGATAATATTCGATTATAATTGTCTGTCTGTCTGTCTTAAACTATTTTTTAAATGAAGGCTAAATAATTTTAGATTTTTGAGTTCATGTTCTTTGAAGTTTTTGTTTACATATCTTTCAGTTTGATAACACTATAGTTTATTGACAGATATATATTCACCGAGAGTCGATTAATCAGACAGACTAAGGAAATCGAATCAAGTTTTATAGAAACTTCATTCATTTATCATTCCATCCACAAAACCATCACAATTTTAAGATATTAGTGGGGATACTTACTCGGTAAGGGCTCCAACTGTTTACTGTCTTGTTATTGAGGTTCGATTCGTTGGACATGCTATGAATACTTCCATTGTTTACGTCGTGCTGTACAATATGGCCAATCATGGCCACCATCGATACACTTAGCTGTGACCTTATAGTATAAGCTACCGTTAAACTGATGAACAGCACTAAAGCTTGCACATGACGAACACCGAATCCTTTTGGCGGCATACATACTCGAGGAGTTCCTAATGCCCAAAAAATCTCATGATTGATATATGAATTTTGGTAAAAAGTAGAAAAATCATTTGAAAATGATTTCTTTTTACGATCATAAGCTTATTTTAAACCAAAGTCAAATTTTAAATATTTATAAATTAAATTTCATCACTACCTAAAGAGAGAGGTAAGCTAATATGATCTGAGTGTAAATATATACCGTTGTTCTTTTCTTCAGCTTGCACACTCGTATACCCAACCTTTTCTGTAGCCATAACTCCTTGGAATGACATCAAAGTGATAAGAATCACACATGAGATGAAAGTTTGTTTTGGTATTAACCAAGAAAAATACAGAAGCAAAGCACATATCATACAATGATTAAATTATCATGTCATACTTAGCGCTATCGCATAACTAGTGATTACCTAATGGAATTGTACTTGTAAATACCCTATATTTAGATTGCATAATGCAAAGAATTGTTACATTTTTTTTTTCATTTTATTTACGGACTTTCTTATCATAATACATTTTATGTAAAGAACGAATGTCTTGGTCAATGTTACTTTAGGCAAAACTTAAAAGTCACTGCATTGGACTTGATAGTTATAACGTGGTAATTATAAAAAACAGTTAATTCTTTACTATACATCAGCATTACTATACATCATCTTGCCCTTATACCACGTAATTAGGGTCAGCAGAACATGTTTTTCTTATACACTCTCCGTTGACCAATATAATCTCAGTTTCACACCACACCACACCTATAATCACACCTTTTACACACATATTATTTTTTATACAATCCATCCATACATTTTCGGTTTTCCTTTACTCTTATGTCCATCATACTTAAAACTTTTCTAGTTACGTGTAGTTCTCCACTATACATATTGTCTGTAATATAAATCATATGTCGCAATTAATTAAAGCATACCATATCACATTTTTCAAGAAATAAAAATCAATTTACAGTCGAGACAGTGTAAATAAATTGGTATGTGAGCGAGATTGTTAAGCAAAGTACTGGTAATTAATTTTGAGTGGGGGAGTAGTGGTTGCTATGTAGAACAAATTATAATCAGTATCCAATTATGTCAAATCTTAATCTAAAGATATAATACTGGAATGACCGCTAATTAGTATCGTTGATGAAAAGCAAAACGTAGTATGTGGCAGAAAAAAACATTTAAATAATATACAGAATTTTCAATTTTGCATCAATAGAATGTTTTATCATAACTGATGATATAATAACAAGCTAAAAGTATATCATTATAATAATCTAAAGCGAAATAAATCGTATGGGTTAGTAGAGTGTTCACATTTTATTATCGTCGCTTGATAGATCAGTCTATTTGTCACTACGAGGTTCAATTTATGTGGAACAGCATAGCAGCCTATAATTTGTTACTCTTTAGCAGCACCCGGGGAGTACGTGCAGGGGAATGAGAGGTACCTGTATACTCACCAGTAGTACGCAAGGTAAGGCTGGCCTAAATATTAGATGTTTTATAAATAGTTATCACGTCTCGTCTATATAAAATTGTTTCCTTGCCGATAATAACAGAAACTTGGTTCAGACTACGGTGGATTAAGCTATAAAATTGGTATTATAGTGTAATAAAAATCACTTAAGAAATATATGAAAAAAAACTATAGTACTATAAATTCAAAATGATGTTAGCGTTTTTCCGTTAAGTTCCGATTGGTTAGCTTCCACATTCAAATTAAAAATCAGTTGCGAAGCTCCTACCTCAATACTCCACTAGACATTGTGTTACCATCTTTAGGCCTTATAGTCATTTAACAACAGCTTTAATTGCTAAACGCTAAACTTATTAAGGTTTTTATCAGAAAATGCTACAAAATGTGAAATTTCATGTACTTCATTTCTAACTCTGTCAAATAAATCTGAAGCTTATTGGGAGATTAAATACCAAATCCTCGGGGACGTAGGGTCTTCGCAAAATATTGACCTCCGAAGCTCAAGCAAGGGCAGCTTTTTAATTTACTTTCAGGATACTCTTATTGCAATCTGCATAGAGTTTACTTTGGTAAGTATCAGTGTTAAAAAAGTAGGATTATGTTATTGTCCGATACAGGGCTGTGACACAAATAAGAACTGAAGGCAGATAGTGGACTCGACAACATTTATATTTATATCAATGAGTTAACCAAAAAAGAAAGAATTTTATATAGCGTCGTCAGGTTTTGTGAATAAAACAAACCAAAGTCATTAAAAGTACATCAAAGTAGGTCATAAATACATTTAACAACATTTCCGTAAGTAAATATGTAGATCGCTCCAGTAAAAGAATGATAAAAGTATCTGAAGTAATTTCTGGAAAAGTCCGGAATAAATGTACTAAAAAAACAAAGTATGACTTCTTTGTTAATATTGTGATACGAAACAGTAACGTATGATGTTTTGTAGCTTTAGAAATATTTGTGAAACCATTAAAAGTGTTTTTCTTTGTTTGAGGTAAGCAATGAAAGATTTATCGCTGTGGATTTAAAAAGTGCACCACTTGCCTATAACCCAACTTTGTAACATAAATGTAATCAGAGGGTGTTTAATGTTTCAGTGAACTAGCTACCTTCTGTATGCTATGGTTAAGATATCAAGATCAAGAGCAAAAATTAATATATTGCTGTCCAAATACTGTATTGGGAAATATTCTATATCATCGTTATCTTCAAATAGTAATTAATATTTTATGAAGTAAGTAGATATTAATTTACGAGTTTTTTTCTCTTCACGTAATAAATACTTACGTACCAGATATATTAATATAAACTATATTTTTAACATATATAGTATAAGCGAGAATACTGAACATATTGAAAAATGAAAAGACGATACAATTTCAAGTAGTTTTCTAATTCAAACTGCAGATGATAATTGACGGCTGCTTATTAAAGAGAAGTTTTACAATATCGACAAAGCTGCTAACAGAAGTGCAGATCAAAAACAAACTTATAGTCTTAATGGAAAAAGTTTTATAAATAAAAGAAGGTGAACTTGCAGTAATAATTTTTATTAATTGATCAGAATGGGGTATCGCATTGTTGTTTTTCATGGTTAATTTTCGGGTTGGGTAACTCTTCAAGCTGGACTTGATTTTCACCTAAAAAATAGAACATACATTAGGAGTCTTCATCATCAGCATTTTATTAGTACATGCAATGATGTCCATACATCGTGCGATCTGATTACTCTAGACTGCTCTATGAAGGTTCGATCAGTGTAAATTATCTCTTTACGCGAACTTCAATAGTTCTATGGCCACTTTTATTTGTCACGGATATGCGAGATACACATTATTAAATCAATAGAATTAATAAGGGTGATACGGTTGACGTAGATTACTTGCTTCCAACTACATAAAATTGATATGATTTCTCGCTTACTGTAGCTTTCTAAGTATATCCAGATTAGTAGCGATCAGTCAGTCTAATACTCATGTGTGTTTTATTTTCCTGAATATGGGACCTATTAAGCAGACATTATCAGAAACATGCCTCATTAATAGTGGTAAGAAGTTACGACTAAATGAATTTTCGATTGCATTGATGTTTAAGTAAAATGTCATAGATTGTTCAAAAGGGCAGCTTTGACTGAAACGTCTATTTAATAAATTATTTAAAAACATGTCGCTAAGTTCTAGTAAGCTGAAAATTTATTTATTTAATAGGTTTACAATAATTGTAACATCGGCTTATTCTAAACAAAAAAATATTACTTTAATCATTAACTACGATGTACAATAAAACAAATGTGGGATTATGATCGTTTTTTTTCACGTGGAATACAATTTTGAAGGTGGTAGAGCCACGCTGTAGCTATTAATAGGTTCAGCATGAATGGGCCGGCTCGCCCGGGGTACTACCACCCTCTCACAGATCACCGACGTGAAGTAACTATGCTTGCATTGTTGCATTTCGTTCGGTCAGTGAGAGCGCCAGAGGACCACCTCCTTTCCCCCTATCCCTTCCCCTTTCTCCTTTACCTACCCCTCCCCCATCCACAGGCTGCCAACGCAATTTCGACTCCCCTGGTGTTGCTAGTGTCTATGGACGGTGGTGATCACTTAACATCAGGTGACCCACCTGTTCGTTTGCCGCCTTTTGACATAAAAATAAAATAATAAGAATTAAAAAAAATAGTACAAAATAAAAATAATCTGGTTCCAATAGTTCAATTCCATATGTAAATAAGAATTATCTACAATTCGTAATTACGAAAAGAATACAGTAAAATAGCTGAAGTCGTTTGGGAGCAGAAAAATGACGAATATCAGAACAGGAACACTGGAATTTTACACATAAACAATATAATTATATTCACTTACTCATAATGTAATTGTAGTGTCCATGTGTGCTCTTATTCATTTCATAATCCCACACCTGTCGTTCGTTGGTCGCAAAGATTACGTATACGAAATTCATAAGACCGTAGAAGCTGGCCAGCATTATGAACAGAGAGCGCCAACTATTTAAATCTGTCTAAAACATAATATGAACGATTTAATTTCCTTGATTGATTGTAATTTATCCAATCTAATTAAGTACCTATGATAGATTTCGCAATGTAATATTTGCATATCTACATCTAAGTAACGAGTGCATCTGCATCTAAATCGTGGTAGTCTATTAGTTTGAACGGTGGAATATCATTCCGATGTCTGCAGGTTCAAACCCAATGTACCAATGAGTTTTTCGGAATTCGCGAACATGTTGTAATTTACATTTGTAATACTATCGGCCGACAGCGAAGGAAAACATCATTAGGAATCCTGAACCAGAGAAATGTTCTTATAGTTACACCGTATGTGGGAAAACATAGAACTGAGGATTTCTCAGAGTTTAAAATGGCGAATTGTCGAACGAGCAAAGAAATAGGTCGGTCTACACTGGAAATTAATTAATTAATCAGGATATAAGCCCCTTCTTATGGATCTTTTAGTGACCATAGAAAAGTTGTGGTCTGCTGGGTTTGATGGAATGGTGATTTAAGTCGGTAAATATTTGTCTTCCGGTCAAACAAATGCAAAATTGCTTTATTTGGTTTCACTTTTACTAATGATTAATAGCGATTAACTTATTTGAAATCAATAGTTATTTAAAAGTGCACTACATATTATGCTATCACCATACTCTACGCACACTTTATTTGATGAAAAGATTAAAAATCTTGATATATTACTAACTCACATTAGTCGGTACGGCGTCAGAAAGTGAAGTCAATGAGCCACCGTCTTTAAAAATTTGTTTCTCCCAAAGAAATCGACCTCATAAACGACGCTTTTAATATGCCGACAACCGTTTTCAAGGATTCCTTCGTTTACTTAGTTTCAACCATGAGACCCAATTTGCTAATTGCTTAATTTAGGACATCGGTCTTTGTAATCACAGATAATTCGCTTTGATTGTTATATTACATGTTCTGTCGATTTGTCTAGTCTGTGAAATGGATTCTGACCCAGACTGGCATTCGAAATGAGAATTGGCTCTCGGTTCAACTACTTTCATGAACTAACGATCATTAGGAATCGCTGAGGACTATTTAGGAAGTTATTTATACTAGATAATAAGTCCGTTGAAATGGATTATTGATGATAGATTTAAATGAATAATATTTTCAATATACCTTTCTTTTCTGTAATATAAAATAGTACATAATATTATGGGTACTAGAAATTTGCAAATTTAATTTTGTACTCATGCTCCTCGTACCCTTATCCCACATAAGTAGGGTCGGTTCAACATGTTTTCCTTTTTCCACTCTCCCCTATCAGATGTCATCTCTGTATTCACACACATATCGTTCTTCACACAATCCATTCATACCTTTTCCGGTCTTCCTCTACTCCTATATCCACCCACTATCGTACTCAAAACTTTGTTAATTACTAGGTTTTCATCTCTCCTCATGCTAACCTATTACTCCTCAACTTCTCTGTCAATGGTGCTATTTTCAGACTTCCTATCAAAATATGAAATATCATCCTTTATTTAAATTATACATAATAGATTTATAGGTATTATACATTCGTCAATATAAACAAGTTCTATGTTAAATATCCGACCAGCCGTTTTGGTCTAATTGAAAGACAAATAAAGATGTCGTCCTTGTTTATAAACTAGTGGGCGCCCAGTGGTCGACATTCGACCATAGTTCATTGATTTTTTTAAGTTTGAATTTTACTAGGGTTAATATCGTTGCTGAATGTAGAATGAAAAAGGGTAATTGGAACGTAAGAGTAAAATAATACACACAGTCGAGCATAGCAACCTCCTTCACAACCTTTTTTGAAGTCCTTTATTGACAGATGTCAAAATGTCTTTTTTATTTACATGTGTGTATATGTTGTGTAAAATTGAAACAGTAGTGTGAGTAATGCATATTTTAATTAATTTAATGTATTATCATTAATAGATATATCAGATAGTTTAAAGGGCATTAAATGTGACAAAAGTCAGTCTATATTTATCATAATATAAGAATATTTATCCTCCTAGAACGTTGTCATAACTTAGAGAACAGGAGTTTATCTGTTGAGTAAAATATTTTATCCCACACGGAATTGAAATATATTTTTAACCTTTCATTAAAATTTGTTCCTTTTGATGCAACTTGAATAAAGAAACCAGTCTAACAATTTCTGCCGTAAATCTATACATATAATGAGAATGTACCTAAATCTAACGTGTCTGCACTTTTTAGACTTTTGTGAAAAAAATTGTTGCAGGTGTCTTAAAATAAGTAATAAAATATATTTTGAATTATTTTAACAAAGACGATGTTACTCGAGGATATTTCTTACTATTTTATCGGTGAGTTTTTATCGTGAACGCAGTACTTTAGCAATGATGCGTGTTCAAACAAATAAATAAACAGACAGACAGAAATTTCTGAAAATTATTGAAATATTTACTTTATTACTTATTTCAAGAAATCTGTTACAATTTTTTTCTTAAAAATATAAAAAGTAAGATTACGTTAGATTTACATTATTATTACAAGTAGTAGATATTTAGCATATATGAAGATACTAATAAATGAAAGGATGAAATTTTTTACTACTATAAATATTATATCTTATAGATTTATTTGTTCGTTGGTTGTTGTTGCAATGGGATAGTTTGTTTCATTCATGTATGTTCGAAAAACAAGCAATAATAACAAGAAAAAAATAACAATATGGGAACAAAGAATATTAAACATGAACAAACAATAGTGATTTCGCGAAACCATCAAAAATGAACCACTAGACTCGCGTGGCGCATTATACAAGATAATCTGAATTCCATGTAAAACAAAATGATTTTGTTTTCAGTCTTCCTTTTTGTTCTATAAATCTCTACTGAAATTATCGAACACCCTGTTGTAACTTTTGTATTTTATATGCATGTACATTCACTATTGATTCCCATTACACAATTTATGCTATTACTCAAATGTATATAATTATTATCTTCAATAAATGAAACAGATTTTAGTAGATTGGACTTCACATCAGAAATTATATATTATAGTATGATAAGAGCCAAGAAATGTATTTTACAGAATTTGTAGTTCAGAAAAAAAACACTCACTAATATGGAGGGATAGGAAGGACTTAGCTTTAGTAAGGTTTATAAGGGGAATGTACAACATAATATTGAATTTCAAAGTACTGTTTCCACTAACATAGCCGTACTAAGGGATAAGTAAAATGGGTATATGGACCTGTCTGTATAATAACATGAATATTGTTGTGCGGTATAATAAGAAGAACATTGATTGGTTACATAAATGAGATCAATGATAGTAAAATTAGTAATGTCTTGTTAATTGCAGCATTTACATTGTCATAAAGAGAATTTCTCCTGTCGCTACGTGTAAGTTGAGTAAGTCAGGTTACGCCAATTGATTTCCTTGTTAATTGTTAACCACCTCCTCAATACGTGTATACAATAATAAAACGTAAGGTACGGATGGATTTTTTTAAATATTATATGCTAAGATGGTGTTACTTCTGAACGCCAAGTTTGTGTGTGAGGCCATTTACCCTTCTCAAATCTAAATTTAAACTTACTGGATTGTCGCTAAGAATAAGCCCAGATAGAAAAGGTACTCCAGCGCCAACCAAACTGCTCACTGTGCTCGTCATCAACATTATTGTCCCACAGTAGTTCTCTGACATATCTTTCGGGTTACTCTGTAAAGGCAGTTTTAGCTTTTAGTGTTTTTAATTATGTAAAATATATTTCATCGACAAAATTAACAGTCGTACGTGGTCTTAGAAGAAACAAAGTATTTGTATCTAATTATCTATAATTATTAGTTTAGAATATGTTTCATACTTTATAATTGAAGTTTAATTGCAAATTTTTACAATTCTTTAAATAAACTTACCAAAAATCCAGAAAACTGAAATCCAAGTAGTCCAAGCGCACTTGTCAACACAATTGTCAGAGTCAGTAGGTCATTTAAAGTTGGTGATATGACCAATCCAAAAACTATACCAAAAGCACCTTAAAATTATAACATTATAATCATTAACCAATATAATTTACAAAACCACTGTCATTCGTCCTAATAATATATACTACTTATTTAATCGAAGGTTATTTAATTCAAGTTTTGGTGGTCCAATGTTTAGACTGTATGGTATTTCACGTTTTATAGTGATTTGTGACGCAACCTCAATGCTTAAAGGTACCATTAATATCCCGAATTGTCGATTAAGATGCAAATTACACAGTGAATTAGCTTCGAGATTACGTATGTTCCTTTTCGTATAAAGATAGTTTTCCAAAATAGTTAAATATTTAAAGTCTGACATTATTGGCAAATTGGCAATCAGACAAATTTTAAAATTCCTAATTTGAATAGCATTCTTAAAAAAGTCTTCTGGACTTTGCCAAAAACATAAGACCATACACAATTACAATGTATTTTTAAAATGACATAATAACCTGTTTTTTTCATACCTAAGCTATTAATAAATTTCCTGTATAGAGTGATGCTGAACAAATAACTCGCAAATCCAGATTTCGATATCCAGTCTAACGTTGGTGCAGTCGCTAAGTACATCAACCACATCGACACAAAGGGAAGCATTGAATGCAAAGCGCACTGTAACAAAGTAACCGTATATCCTTTATATTGATGCAAAGCTTTGTTGAGTTTTAACACAATATCTCTAGGGAATTCTTCTTTGTTGCAGTAAAATCAACATAAATAAAAGTATGTTCGTAATAGATAACCTTGGAACATGACTTTTTTAATCATATTATGATACAGTTTAGTCTATTACAAATTATACTGTTTGCAAAAGAATTAAATCAATATTAGCTTACGAAAATTACTCTACAAAAAACAAGATTAAAATTCTATAAATATCGAGTACGATTTCAATAATAAAAATTGCGGTGTAGTTTCGTATAATAATATTTCCTACATTAACTAAGAAATAATTCGATATATAGTTCATTGTAAGAAAAGAAAAGAGTGTTACACTTTTATTTATTTCTTCTTTCGTATAATATTTTATTTATATTTAACGAATACAACCAAAACTAAACATTTGATATTATCTGATGTATACTAACGTCTTTCAACGTGATGTGATATGTGTGGAAATATCTTGGTACCGCAACCAAATAGAAAATGAATATTGCATTACTAGCCGTTTGTGCACCAGCTAAAGCCCAAAATTGCGGTGATTTTGCAATATTTCTCCAAGGAGTCCGAAGTATTTTCTGTAATTTAAACAGTGTAATTTATTAATATTTATAATTGTTTATTAATTACTTTTTCTATACTCAAATAAACACATCATTTAATATAACAAATAATCAAAGATCATTTATGGATAGCTCATATCTAGCTCCGAAATATATATTTGTCAAAAAACAAAATAATCACTGAAAACATATCGTGACAAAATTAAATCCAAAATATAGAGCAAATATTTTATATTTTTCATAATTTTCATACTAGTTTACTAAATACATCTTCAAAGTATATATTTAATAATAATAATATTTAAATGTTTTCTTTGTAGAACTAATATGTTAAAGATTAAAAACATAATATTCCTATTACATGGCGTAAGATTAGCATCAAACTTACAGAGCTTAGGGTAAAATAATGAAGAATTACAAAGCATAACAATTTATACAAAGTTTTTGACAAATTAATCTGAGAATATTCAATTTATTGTAAATAATCGATCATACCTTTCGGTACAGCCTTAAAGAATCCAGTATATAGTCCAATTCTTTATTACTAATAGCGTGATGTTCCTCTGGTGAACTCGCTGTTAATGTTCCGATTACGACAGCCATCGCTAAGATGATCATTGCTAATGAGTAATATATTAATTCCCAGCCTAGTGATAAAGGTAAAAGAAGTCCTGCTGCTGGGAACGCTAGGATTATTCCTAGATGTACTCCTAGAAAAGCAAAAGACATTTTTCTATAAATTGGTTTTAGAACAACACTAATTACCTTGTGTTTTCTTAATATAAGAGACATTTATTCCAATACCTCCATAAATCACTGTACTAAATAATGTCTTCTCATTGGGCGGTATCCATTTCTCTATTAAGATTTCATAAGATGTAGAGTAGCAGCCTTGTGCCATCCCTAAGAACAACTGAGCATTGCACGCTGCTATCCAGCCACCCTAAAAATAAAAGGAATAGACTTTCACTTGTAAAATATTACTATACATTTATATTTGGTACTAAATATAGCCTCTCTTTAATTTGTTACTTGAATTATTATAAAAAAAACTTGATACAGGAAAAGCGAGGTTACATAGTAAATAGATTAATAGAACACGTGGACTATAAAATAAACTGGAGTTGAAAAGGAAATTCAAAATGAAAACGTGGAACGATCTATAATAGATATCTATAACAGTCGGTCCCACAGTTTTCTGACAAGAAACAATTTAAAGCGCCATCTGTTCGTAATTGATGAAACTTACAATTAATAACAATAATCAACATTGACAATCATTAAAAACCTATTAAAAAAATATTCAGGCCATTAATTATCCTATTTCTCAAGTTGGACCAAATTATACATAAATGCCAACTTTCATGAAAATCTGTTGAGTTGTTTCGGAGTTCATCGTGTACAATCACCACGACAGAGGAGTTATATATACAAGGTTATATTAAAAGAACGATACTTTTTATGTACCTTATATAAAACAAATGTATTATTATTACGCGCGTTTTGAAGAAGGCTACGGCTACAAAATATAGAAGTAATGTTCAGATAATGGTGTAACACAATGATTTTATTGCCTTATATATGTAACAGCTTTTCTATACCAATGAGAAAATATGTTAGAAATGTCGCCCAAAATAATGATAGGTCTGCCTTTAATATTGGAAATACAAAAGCGTAATGACAATTCTGCATTGTGTTCAAGGAATCGATGTGGTATTTTCAATATTTATGCTATTAAAATGTTATGTAATTATTAAAATTAGCATTGGATGTATTGGATTGGATGTAATAACTGCAATGGAAGAAAAATAGGTTTATAAGGATAGGAAAAGCTAGTTCATCATAGTTATTGCCTATACCAGTAAAAATATGAAATATTTTTGATTGTGATACATAAATAGATTATTTGCAACAGCGGCCACGTGTACATAAAATTAGTAACAATTTCATAATCTTGATTAAACTCCGTATTATAATATAAATACTCTTTGAATAGCATAATGAGTAGGATAATCCTTCCAATGAGGCACGTGTATTACGAAACTGATTGTAAAGGTGTTAAAGTGGTAATGATTTATTAGTGGAATTCTATAGTAAGACTTTTGCCTCATCATAACTAACGCTTTGTATTTAAAATTAACAGAATCAAGGTAAACCTTGATTCTAATTAGTAATAATGTTCTACTGCCAAAATATTTGTCACAACTATTATTGTTAATTCTGTAACACACATAAGTAGAAATTAAAAAAAAAACGTTTTGTGCAAGCATTAGCATTTTACTTGCCTGTCCGTTCTCGATGGGAACTACACCCTAAAGAAGCAAAAAGATGGAATCGCTCTGAACGTGATATTTTGCAATTATGGAGTGACACATATGAGGGACTTGACCGAAAGTAATGATGTTTACTGTCAAAGTGGACAAGCAGGTGGGAAACGAAAGTGCTTATCTTATAAATAAGCTTCGAATAAGGTAAGTAAATTAATATACTTTCTAATTTTTAATACTTTTGCACTACTTATTTCTTTTATTTCGCGTAAAAGCTCTCTAAAATATTTATCTGATATTACTTTTACAGTCATTGATATTATTTTTGTAGCAAACACATCGCAAAATTGTAATAATGTGATAGCTATTTTAAAGATACCTCAGAATAATTATTTGTTAGAAAATACATATTTTACAATGAGAGGATAGCAGTGGTTTTTTGTTCTCGAAGAGTTTTAATTATAAAGGTGAACAAATATAGGAATAGAAGAAAATCAAAGAAGGTAGTCGTGAAAAACTGTATAAAACGTGTAAAAACTAAAATAAGAATTGACAGAGTAGAGTGAAATGGGAAATCATATTATAGCGATACTACTCAGAAGGAAAGAAATTGAACTACTTATGATCAATATGTAGGATCCAGTAACTATAGATACGTTCCAGCAGGTGCATCTGAGAATTAATCCCTTTAGAGTTAGTGTCACCAACTTTGAGTATATTTTGGCTTAACACGTCGTAAAGCTTTAAAATATATTTTTTTAAATTCAAGATAAGTAAAATCGACGACGTCAAATAGTTTTAAGGCCTATAAGAGAGCCGAGGATTCTAAATTAATTAGGATTTTTTTATCATCATACCTTATTAATGATAGTAGGCATCACGGAACATAGTATTCCATTCACCATTAGTATTCCAGTAAGCAATAATTTCCCCGGAACTCGTTTCAAATATATGCTCACAAGGAACAACGTCAGAGCGTATCCAAAGAAAAAGGATGATAATACTGCTCCTTGTACTTTTTTATCCCAATTATGTACCTGAAGGATATTTAATTTCAATAAGGAAACACATTATATATATGTCGGGGTAGATATAAAATGGCGTCTATTTGAAAGTACGATGTCATCCATAATGACGTTTATGATTTGATCGATCAATCCACCAAGACCAATTGAGTAAAAACGTTAACCGATACAGAAATGTAACTGAATGTAGTTACAAAATATCCGTACATAACTAACCCAATTGCGAAAATGTCCAATGTCTCGTCGTTGGTTACCTGTAAGGCGTTCAGCCAAAACTGATAGCCAATAATAATCAAGATGCTAGATACAAGAAGTAGCCAGTCAATAGTAACTCCCCCAACGGATAGATTCAGAGGTTGGGCATCTGAATAATACATTAAATGAAATTTGTCATTGGTTTGCGTTAAATAACTTATTGCTAAATACAGATAAAACGAAATGTATGAGATTCACCTTCCCAAATGTTAGACAGGTTAATAGTAGAATCAAGATCGAAGGGAATTTGATAGGGTTAGTTGACAATGCTGTATTCTTGGGAATCACACTAGATTCTAAATTACAATGGGGCCCTCATATTAAAAAATTAGCTAACAGATTAAGTTCGGCTGCATACGCAATACGTAAAATACGCCAGCTTACAGATATTGCCACTGCTAGGTTAGTCTACTTCGCTTACTTCCATAGCCTAATGTCTTATGGTATTCTGCTGTGGGGGACGGCTGCTGAGGTAGACACCATATTTTTATTACAAAAACGGGCAGTTCGAGCAATATATAATATGGGACCTCGCGAATCATTAAAAACGAAGTTCCAGGAATTCGGTATCTTAACTCCCAATACATTCTTGATAATTTAATGTATGTCCGTAAAAACTTTGAAAATCTGCATTTTGTAAAAGACCGGCATGATCTAAATACTAGAAACTGTGACAAACTGGTCGTCCCATGTTTCAGACTTAGCAAAACCAATAATAGTTTCTTAGGTAATAGTGTTAGGTTTTACAATAAAGTCCCAAAACATATTACCGATTTGCCGGACTGTAAATTTAAGCACCATGTCAAGCGGGTTTTAGTGTCGAAAGGCTACTATAGAGTGGATCAATACGTGAACGATGGTGACGTCTGGAATTGACTCCTCTCTGTGCATCCACTAAAAACGGTATTGTAACGTATAATGTATTTGAAATATATATATATATATGTTAAAAAGATGTACCCAATCGAGTTTCTTGCCGGTTCTTCTCGGTGACTGGGTTGTTTTCCGAACCGGTGGTAGTTTTGACGTTCATAAGCGCCTTATTAGGGCCTAAACTGAATAAAGTATTTTTGATATGATTTGATTTGAATATAGTTAGTAGTACGGACGCAGGTCAATTGGAACTCTCCCGATATAGTCAATAGCACAGACGTAGGTCAATAGTAACCCTCCCTATATTTATGTCCATGAGATTTTACGTTACATTTTATTGATAACTAGCGGCACACTCCGATTTTCCCAGGGGTGCGAATTACTAACTGGCCATCTAACGTATCTAAACAATTGAGATCTGTTATTGGCAGTTTTGATGAAGTCCCAAAAACTACGTAAGAATCATCATAGAAACAACTCTCCTTTTACGCATAATTATGAATATATGATATCTTCACTCGTATTCTTTGAAATGATATGTCGTAAAGAATCATTTCGATTTACATATAATACGCAAAGTAACTGAAATATTTACTTGGATAAGGATTGATATCACAATGACAAAAAATAGCGTCGCAAAAACCTAAAACAGCACTTTACTAACAGCCCTAATGATAATGGTGGTTTTATGCGTATCTTATCAAGTTTATTAGTTTAGTATTGTGAATAATAAAATACGTCTTTATTATCTCTTGTATGTTTATTTAAAGAATTTAAGAACATTTAAAAAAGTGTATTTACTTCACCTGTATATACGTATCGTTCTGGCGGCTTTCATCGTTGATGGCTAGTACAGCAATTCCACTACTGCCTCTTACCAATCCTATAGCCACTGAACTTACAAACATATATAATGCTTGGATATGCCGCACGCCAATAACTTGTTCTGTAAATGAGGGTAATTACTTGTTACTATGCATAATTATTCATTATCACTAATTAAAATTCCTAACCATAAATGATTTACAGTGTCTATGTCATTATTGTGTATGATTTTCTTTAATTTATATAGTCTATAGATCAACCTAATCGTGAGTAGGTGAATTATAGCCATATTTGGCAAATGATTATACAGCCTAAATTGATTGTTCTTGGACAATCTATCATATATCATAATTTGTAATAGTAAGCTTTCAGTAATAGCTGGAGATGCAACAAGTGGGCAAAATGACATATTAAGTTAATGAAGACAAAATGAAGAAATATTTATACTTAAACGAGAACTCATCAAAACATACTCACTATTTTTAGCAATAACTCCATAATAACCATCTTCGAATTGATACCTTAAGAATTCAACGTCCATTTCGTTTAAGCATTACTAGAATTTGATAAAACCATTTAAAATTACATTATACGTCTATTTCCACGTAGAGTATATAGTAATAATCATTTCTTAGAAATTATTCTAAGAACAATAAGAATTTGTTATCGAAGACTCTGTTAATTGTTATCATTTTATTTGCATTATGATTTTCTAAACCAAATAGTCTCGTCGGTTATAAAGCAAGTTTATATTGACCCTGTTCAAATTTCTACCTTATTCAGTGGAAATAAGTGTAATGTTAGATTAACTTTTGTTAACAGATCTTTAGTGTCAAGTTGTAAATATTATAATTGCTTCTAATTTACTTTACGGGTAAAAGAGACGGATAAGTTTTCATTGTAGAAAATGTATTACGTTATCTAGTAGAGTAATAACTAAAATTTGTTGCAAGGAGTTATTTCAAATGTTTCCAGTATCTGTTATAATTGCCATCAAATAGTAACCTACAAATTGGTATGCAGTGATAATTTGAAAAAATAGTGATATAATCTGTTACTATACTGTCTAATATGGTTGATGAACAATAAGTAGTTTGATTTTGAATACAGATTTCCGTAATTGCATTATATTTACTGAAACTGCAAAGACAATATCACTCTTTTTAATTATTGGACTCTTATTTCTAGTGTAAAATTGTTAATTTTCAATACTGGCTAGTATGAACATCTACTTATTTTATTCTCCTTATATTCTCATATCAAATTGCTATTATAATATAGATATGAAATTTATTTAAAGCATCATTCGGTTTCCTGTCTTACATTTTGTCATCGATATCACTATATCTGTGACTATAGCTTTACTGTGATAGGGTTTATTCTGCATGATGATTGATCTTTTTCTATCCGATATACCGGGAATTTTCCCATATCGTGATTGAACTTGTCCTAAATGATGATAGGAGGTCTTCCAATGCTCATCTGGCTAACTACCAGACCTAAGTTGGAAATCGGTCTTTAAGTATCTACAATCGTGTTACGGTAGCTGCACTTGAGAATCAGTCCCCTCTCTAAGTATAATGTGCCCACTCTAAACCCTATGTCGCATCGCTATTTAAAATCAGGCAGCATTGTAGTTAGAGGCTAAACAATTTACAAAATGCATAACTACGTCACAATAGCTGCAGATTCTCCTAAGTCTCCGTCGGAATTAGGAGCAGCCTTCGATGTAAGTAATAAAATAATACTAATTCATTTAAGTTAAATTGCAAAGATAAATAAAGTCAAAAAGTGGATATCGTATGAAGTCACTGAGAACAATAACAAAGGAGTCGCGTTGAAGCTTGCTTTAACTTGTTGAATAGTTATACGAATGAGAAGATTGCCACATATAAAAAAAAATACGTGCGTGTATCAGTGTACACACGTAAGAAGTGAAACTTCTTTATGACATCATTTTTCGAAAAATGATCTACTATATTTCCAAATTTACAGTAATTGGTTAAATAAATCTAAATTAGATAAAGTTTAAGCAAAAGGCTTTTATTATTATAAACATGGATGTTGGCGACGCACACAACGAGTAGTCTGACTGCACATAGCATCACAGTAACATCGTAGTTTGATCACACATCTCATTGAGATAACATCGTAGTCATCACAGTAACATGGTAGTCTGATTCAAAAAGGCATCACAGTAACATCGTAGTTTGATAGCACATCTCATTGAGATAACATCGTAGGCATCACAGTAACGTCGTAGTGTGATCGCACATCTCATTGAGATAACATTGTAGGCATCACAGTAACATCGTAGTTTGATTGCACATCTTATTGAGATAACATCGTAGGCATCACAGTAACATCAAGTAGTTTGATCGCACATCTCATTGAGATAACATCGTAGGCATCACAGTAACGTCGTAGTGTGATCGCACATCTCATTGAGATAACATTGTAGGCATCACAGTAACATCGTAGTTTGATTGCACATCTTATTGAGATAACATCGTAGGCATCACAGTAACATGGTAGTCTGATTCAAAAAGGCATCACAGTAACATCGAGTAATTTGATCGCATAGTTCATTGCGATAACATTGAATAGTTCATCGAGCAGTCTTCACAGATCGTCATTAGTAGTGCTCTGTTGGCTCGGGGACGCGGTCATTATACGAGAACCACGGTGTTTTCTTGCGACCACCGCGACCTCCGCTTCAAAACCACCACCTTCATCGGCTGACTCGTACATCATTGCACAATAACGAGGCACCTTCGAGAGTTCTACGCCCGCCCACCGCCGGGGAACGTCGCCTCGCCTCACGTCTCACCTCATTTCCACCTCACCCCGCCTAAACGCTGGCCGGTGACGTACGAGGGCGAGAAGTGTCGCCATATTGACAGGCGGCGGCCCCAATAATGGATACAAATAATTCAATTATTTTACCTTATTGTTACTAAGATTATAATAGCATTTTATCAATTATTTTTCATTAATTATAATAGAATTATTACTATTATTGTTATCGTTATTATATATTTTAGAAATTAGTGGCTTATGATAACTGAAATATGAAATAAAATGGTTTACATTCCACAGAATATGATCAGAATCAGAATGTGAGCGCACCTTTAGAAATAAACATGGCGCGTAACGGAAAAATGTACAGAAATTAAGATGGCGCGTAACCGAAAAACGTTACATATGTTTTTACATACTCTAAAATCCTCCCTACGTCGATAAAGAAGGTTCACTTCAAAACTTACAACAGAAAATATCCGTTGCACTGATTACCCACAGGGAAGGTAGCCAAATCATATATTAACAGTGAGCTCTCACTTGTCCGTCATCATTAGCAATTCTTCACAGTGCACACACAGCAGCAGTTGTTGTTTCGGATTTCAAAATGCAATAAATAATGCCAGCAAAGGCTTCCGTATACGTTCTAGTAGCTTATTGTGACTCAGTTTGCGTTTAATATATGATTTGACTACCTTCTCTGTGGGTAATTAGTATAACGGATATTTTCTATTGTATTTTTTTTTATTAAAAAGATTCTTGTAATATTGTTACCTACTCGACAATGGCAGTATTAATGTACTAGAAGATTGGTTGCCAATAAAAAAGTAAATAAATAATAGTAAAAAATATATTTGAAGTTGTAATTCTAAGTAAAATGAAGTATATTACTTAAGATCATGTATTATACATCTCTTAGCAATGCTCTTAGTAAAGATGGAGTGGAAAGAAATTTAGCATCTCAAAAATTAAAAAGTTTGATTTCATGAGTTACTAAGATTAAATTGCGTTTAAATTCTGACTTATATTTGAGTGAGTAAAAAACAGTTATGATCTACAAACGTATTTAATATAATTTTTATGTACAATAACATCCTACGTCCTATACAAACAGAAGATATATATGCCTATAAATAAAATTTCTTCGCAAAATCCTTTTTAGTATGATGTATTATACAACATTAGATTTATCCTCTCACGGGATGTCTTAACATTAATTTAGAATAATATCACACTGTATTTTGTTTTTCGTCTTCTTTTGATGGAAGCTTGTATGTGATCACAGGGCGCATTTCCTCTGTAAAAAGATAAAGTTTTATCATATTAAATGTATTAATGAATAAAAAAAATAGTGTGTATATCAGTGTGTACACGCGGAAGAAGTGAAATTTCTTTGGCTTATATGTATTCAATCGTTACATATTATAAAACAAAGTTATCTACCACGCCTGTCTGTCTGTCTGTTAGCGATAAACTCAATAGCTATGGAACGGATTTTCATGCGGTTTTCACCAGTAGATAAAGTGATTCAAGGGGAAGGTTTAGGTATATCATTTGTTAAGACTTTTTTTTATTATCAGGGCGTGACAACGTCCCCCGCACCTGCTTGTTATATATGAGAATGCTCATAAACTATATACTATACCAAGTCCCGTAGTACAAATACTTAACTTTACATTTACTCATTTTAGTATACTGCTAGACCCACACAGACACTTCTATATACTTACAAATACATACCTAAATTACGTTTAACGAGTAACGCAAATTGTCCCTACCGTGCCATAAAAAGTTTCACTTCAAAAAATAAAAATATATTACCAGGATCAGCTTTCCTCCTATCTTTGTAGTCAGGACTGTCCCAAGGTTGCCTTTCAGCACTACCGAATATAATATATACAATGTTGCAGCCGACAGTCATAGCTGCAGTGAGAAGGAACACAATACGCCATCTGCTTATGTCTGACTGTTAGGAAAATACAATATTTGTAATAATAATATAAGATTTTCATCAGAAATGCATACAAATACCAAAACAAGTTTAACCATGGATTTTAGTCTCATCAGATTCCGTTATTTTAATTTAATGCGTTTAATTTCTAAGTTTCTATTGACGTACTTTTCATTTGACTTTTAAGCAGTAACATAATATATATATTAATTTTCAGCCAATAATATACTTAAATTTCGGTAATTATATTATCGTGCTAATAGTTTTCAATCGATCAGAGCTGCATAGTAGTTAGCTTTCCTTACTTTTACATTTAAAATCTGTCATCAAGAAGCTGCCAATAGTTGTTGGTTTAGAGATCTAGTATCTACATTTCAAACTAAGGTTATTTTTAAAGTTACACGTTTTTTCCCATTGCCAGAAATAATTTCGTCCACCTATTGCATGTCGCAATACAGCCGGCGCGCAGCCGCAGAATAGGGGTAACGTGAAAGGCGCTCGGCAGCAGTCAACGCCAATATGTATTTCATCTGAATGATTGTATTTATTGTGTATCCCGTACTCTAATACACAAGTTTAAATTAAAATTTATATTTGGATATCTTGTCTACTATTGATTTCCTATTATCATTCCCATTTCCCAATTATTAAGTTATGATTAAAAACGCGATTTTAAAACCCTAAATCGAATAATATTCCGATAATTTTCACTTAAATACCTACGATCCGAAAAAAAAGTTTCACTTGCATCGTGGTTTCATAAAACCACACATTTTTTAAAATATTACTACTGTTTTATCATCATTGACTAGTTTGTAACATTTGCGCAATAAATATCTCAAATAACGTAAAGCAAAATTGCAGGTATACTTTATTAATTCAGACTAATTTGACTAATAACACTCACCGAATCGTTTCCCAAAATCAGGCTGGTACCGACTGGAGTCAGTACACTACCAATACTTCCAGCGAAGTTGGTTAGAGAGAGCATAACGCCTGCGAAGTGAGGCGACAGGTCCAAGTGATTCACCTGGAAACATAATCTATCAATACAGTAAAACGTTACAAAGAAATGAATTTTTTATTACATATGATTAAATACGTGATATAAATTACATGGTTATATTATTTTCCCTGAATGTTACAAAAATAAGGACTTAGGAGGTTAATTAGTAAAGAGACTGTGGCAAAGGAAATTTTGGAAATCTTAAATTACGAGAGGAGATACCTTATAGAAGTAGAATTTTGAACACTATTTAATTGGTGGTTATGAAATTTCGAATACAAAATAAAACAAGCGTGCTGTGGTATCGCAACTCAAAAAACATAGCATCCATTTAGATTTATGTAAATAATTCAAAGATTCAAGTGGCAAAACACCTGAAGTTCAAATCCAACTCTTTCTACACGGGAGATCGTTATGAACAAGTAATAGAGATATAACAAACACTCAGAATCAGATAATAGAAAGTTTGTATGAAGTACAACTATCTGTTTAAGCAACTGCAACTGCTGTAACTACAGCAGTAAACAATTTAAGTGGTTTCGGATACTGGATTTATATAGATAGATGTTTACGATGATACTTTTTTAGTATACCGACGATTCGATCAATGAATTGATAAATGTTAGTTTAAACTGAAATTCTTACACTAACCTAAGATGAAAAACTCACCATAAAACCGGCAGAAGTGAATCCGCTCATAGTGAGAACAGCTATGAGAGTAGCGATTGCAAAGTTCTTGTGATCAGGGCCGAGGAACGCAAGAACTATAAGGCCCATTCCAGCGCCGAACATAGCTGTTTAATAAAATATAGTTTAATCAATTATTTTTCTTTTAAGGCGTTTATTTGGATAATATATTATTTTTTGAAGCAATGATAACTTTGTTGATGGTGGAATCCTTGCAACTGATTCGGAGGTGAAGGAAAACATTGTGATGAAATCACAGCATGTTGGTAGGGTTTTTGCTAAGTCCGCCGCCCGCTAGCTACTATCCTCAAGTTGAAAATCTATCCTCAAACACCTGTTGGTCCGTTCCGGCAGCTGCACTTAAAAGTCAGTCCCCTCTAGTTTTAGCGTGTTTACTATCTTACACTACATCGTCATTTTATATCACATGAGATTGTGGACAAATGCTAAGACAAATAAAGAATTTAAAAAAAGTTTAATCAATTTTCCTAAACCTCAATTAGTTGTAATTGTACTTATTTCTGCTGTTGAATAACCTTTTCGCTCTCTATATTTTTAGTAAACCCGAGATAAATTTACAACATTTTATAATCTTAATCGTTCCGTATATGTATTTTAGTAAACAATAGCGTATTGAATTACGAAATGGTATATTTGTGCCATTTATAATTTACCATATTAATACTATACCTAAAGAATTAAATATTTTTCTACAGGCTCCAACAGACAGAAGTCCTCTGTTATAGATCTTCTCACAAACAGTCGACGAGACAACACTTCCCACCCACATACCGAAGTACGGCAGCGCGGATAATATCGCACTCTGTAACACAAAATAAATGCAGAAATTACATGCTGACCAATTGTACTTTAATAAAAATACATAGATTTGAAAACAAAATACAGAGACAATAATTGAATACTCATCTAACAATATAGATAAAAATATTACTAGAAGGTAAATTAAACCTTGTTAAGTAATTATAATTCGTTGAAGTAAGATTATTAAACTGACGAGGGTTCAGGTAATATAGCGATGATTATTTTCACTAAAACTTCACAGATTTATTCATTAGATTGAACTTCAAACGCGAGTGTAAATTCGAAACAATTTTTTTTGGTACTTTGCTATCAAAATGACAATATAAATATTTAATAATCATTAATATAAACTAGTATATCCATCATCATCTCCTTACTGTTGTCCCACCTAACTAGGGTCGGCACAACATGTTTTACTTTTCCACTCTCGTCTAACAGATGTCATCTCAGTATTCACACCTTTTACTTACATCATTTTTCACACATTCCATCCATACCTTTTCCAGTCTTCCTCTACTCCTATATCCATCTACCATCATACTCAAAGCTTTTCTAGTTACGTGTTCATACCATGCTAACCTATTACTATAATTACCTATTAAACTAGTACATTCATTATTGTAGTGTGAGCAGAAAATCACAGAATATAAATGATATAAATATTTAAAACTTAATTTTATTATCTTAAATATTGTTTCATCTTTATTAATTAAGCAATTGTCCTTCTTCATTGCACAAGTATGTATTGCTAACATACTTATTTCATAAATTGACTATATTTCACTTTGCCGTGTAAACTCAACAGGCGCTGAACTTATTGTGATAGTGAATGCCTTTAAAGCCACGTAGTTATACGTTTCACTAAAAAAAATATTAAAATTAAAGATAATTTAATAACTGATAAAGAAAAATGTAGTTTCTTTATGTACTATTTCAGTTTGTTGCAATTACAGAGGAAAAGAGACTATTACTTATTCAAACTAATGGCTTTCGGGTGTAATCCATATACTTTTAAATACAGTCTAGTATACAAAATGATACAAGTTACGAGTTAGTCTAGAGCAAAAATTCAGTCTATTCAGATGCTGAGAAACTAAGACTTGAAACCAAAGCAATCTTGAATTTTTAGTGAAGAATAACCAATTTTACGATGTTTACTGTGACATAAACAAGCTTTGATTTCTAAACAAGAACAGAACAATCGTTAACGGAACTAATAAATCAGCCGAAAATGATCTTAGATTATTTGTCTAGACAAAGCAGTTCTAATATTTAGCGCAGTTTGACAACACCCACGACCAAGAAATCCGTTGGTTCATTGATAGGAAAAATGAATAAAATACATCTGATAGATTAATATGTAAGGTTTGCGAATGAGATTTTATAAAAAACAACGGTACTAACATTTTTTAGTGATATCTGCATTGCTCTCTCCAAGTATGTGGGCATGTCAACGAAAAATAGCACAAAGGAAACTGTGCTGCCGATATGAGTTACAGTGATGGCCCACAGCGGACCCGTCTTGAACATCTCCTTCCACGGTGTCGGACGATTACCCTGAAAATAAAAACGATTATATTATGTCCAATTTCAAGTTTTATTTATATACTAGCCGTGGCCGCTAAACCAGTGAGTTATTAACCTGAAAAGTTAGTACGAAAACAGTGGCACAATATAGCAAGCGAACCATATATCTTGAAGAACTTCAAACAGTGTTGCTCAAACAGAAACTATAAATAGTCTACCAAAGCCTACAGAATACGAATTGTAAAGCTAAATATCCTATCAGACTTCGTAACTATATTTAATAACCATGAAAATATACTGGTACAACAAAATAATCCCAAGGAGGGTTGATGTCAGTCAGGCGGCCGATCGTAAAAATTAAGCCAAATCATACACCACAACGTGACAAACATGTTGTACCGACCCTACTTAGGTGGGATAAGGGTAAGAAGAAGAAGAAGACTAACTGTGGCCGCGACTCCGTCTGCGTAAAAAAAACCAATGACTAACAAAATCATCTGAATGTACTCGTATTAAGTCCATTTACATATCTACTTTTCTCTTGTACTTAAGTTGCGTCGTCATTAAAATTACAATAACTTTTGTTATAGTGAACCGATTTTAATGAAACAAAGATTAAACGTTACGTGAGGATATGATTTAGGACTTTCTTGGTTTTATCGTGAACACAGTCCTTTAGCAGTGATGCGTGTTCAAACAAACAGACAAATAGGTATTGTTAAAAATGATTGAAATGTATTTTTATTATTTATTCCTAGACACCTGCAACAATTATCTTTCACAAAAATCTAAAAAGTACAGATATGTTAGTTTTTATTATATTATATGTATATAAGTTAACACAGAGACAAACA
The DNA here is from genome assembly GCA_015888305.1 of Antheraea pernyi. Taxonomy (NCBI): domain Eukaryota; kingdom Metazoa; phylum Arthropoda; class Insecta; order Lepidoptera; family Saturniidae; genus Antheraea; species Antheraea pernyi. The sequence goes on from MU158713.1 coordinate 545,655, forward strand.
AAACTTTATTAGAAATAATGTCCAACTGAAACTAACGACCAACATCAAGATCTGCAGAATGATATCGTATATTAATGATTATCAAAATAGTACCTTTGTGTGCAAAGTCGTCATATTTAATCCCATGTCAATATAATATTTTTCCTCTTCTGTCATCATCGGATGATCCTCAGGCGAGCTAGCAGCAAACCAGTACCAAATGGCTGCAGTCAAGAACATTAGTCCTGATATGCTGTAGAAAATAAGTTTCCATCCTATCGCGGTATCAGCTAAGAGTCCTGACACTGGCATAGCTATAATAGTACCCACTTGAGATCCTGGAAGAAACATGATTATTAAGTATATATATTTAAATTACAATAAAATCATACAGTAATTCCGTTAATTTCATCTTTTTTAATTGGAATTATTATTTATTAACTAGATATCGTATTGATGTCTTAAATTCTATAATATTATCTAAATATATAAAAATCCAGTGTCATGCTTGTTGTCCACGAAGAACTCCGAAACTACTTAACCGATCTTCGTGAAAGTTAGCATTTATGTATAATTTGGTCCAACTTGATTACAAATGAAATGATTGTCAATATTAATTATTATCGACTGTAAACTCATCAGTATTGAACAGATGGCGTTTAAATTAGTTTGTTGACAAAAAACTATAGAACCGACTGTGATAGATATCTCATAGTTTTAACTATGAATGATTACCTCACAGTACTTTATCACAATACTAATCCAACATGTAGTAACTGAGCCACAGCAACGCGTGGCCGTGTCACCTAATATTCAATATGAAGTCATTAATTTAATTAATATTAATTATTTACAATTAATTGAGAGAATTGCATAAAATTTGATTAGAATGATTTTAAGATTTTAGGTTATAACCTAAAATATATTTATACATTGAATTTCGTATATTCGTAAACATAACTACTGTTACAAATACCGAGTAGAACCTGCACCCTGAGGATTACCGAATATTACATGTTTTACATAAATATTGTATACATATTACCTTTACATTTTCCGCAGCACAACAGCGCATACCTAATAGGAATAGTCAAATATGTTTACATTTGTTTTGCGGTTGTTTGCATTATATAAGAATATAAGTAAATTTAAGTTAAGAACAAATCCAGTTATTCCAGTATAATATTCGGTCAATGAATTACACGTTCCACATTAAAACTCGTATTTTTATATTACGTCGAACTAAAAATGTAAATTTTTGGAAAAGTATTTTCTATCTTAATATTCGATTTCATGTCATAAACTTTATATCTAAAGTCGTTTTCAAGTAAAATGGTTTTGACATGTAGATAAAAAACGGACCATAAATAAATCTTGTAAGGGTAAAAAACAATGTCATTTTAGGTACGTTAGATTTGTAATAGTATCGTCTAGATTAACACTAGATGAAAACTTTTTATTTTGGAAATAAAAATAAAAATAAAAATAATGGCAATTTGCCTAATTAATTAATTCATATAATCAGTTTTGAACAATGAATTAATTAATGGTAGTGAAAAAGTTCGTCTTCTATTTTCATTTTAAAACGGATTTACCTGTCGCGGAGATGCAAAGGTTCTTAGCTACAAAAGTTTAAATGAGTTGTCTACAAGTTAATCTTTTTATACCGAATGCAAGTTGCACTAACGGAGTTAGCTCAGTCTACCACTAGAATACTAATTTTCTAGTATCTAAGTTAGTAACTATGTTTTCAACAAGATTGCTAGGTTAAGTAGAAAAGTTTACGCGCTAATCGGATTGTGGTTTATTTTTAATCTTTGATTCAAATTATGGATTAAAGTATTCTATACATAATACATATAATAAGAAGGTAAATCTAACGTGTGAGTACTGTTTAGATTTTTGTGAAAAAAAATGTTGCAGGTGTGTTGCACGTGAAATGCCCCTGCTTCGACAGTCACGTCGGTATAGTAGACATAGGTGTTGGTATCTCTGGATATTGCCATTGTAGTATTTCATGTGTATATATTGTGAAGATTACAATATTAGTATTGTTTATTAAAATATAAATATTGATAGATCTTCCTGAATTTGAGTATGCATGTATTTATTTACAAGTTTTAAAGCACATACCTATATTTTCTTTTTTCACCAATAAATTACTGAGATAATCTATGTAATATTACATCAAATGATAAAGATAAAGTAATAAATACCTCCATAAACAATACCAGCTAAGGTGGTCCGTTCATTCGCTGGCAGCCATCTCCCGAGCAATGTATGACTTGCTGGGAATAGGCAAGCTTGAGTCAGACCCATCAGCACACGACATAAACACACCATAGCCCATCCACCCTGTAATTTTATAAATATTTATGTACCGTAAATAATCTGCACATACGTTTAACGAAATACATCAACTACTTCTGACATAGTTCCAGCAGCTACAATAAAGAGTTAGTTATTTTTCTATTATTAGACTACCTCTTTTCTTGAAAATCAAATATGGTATTCCTCAAACGTTACTTAATTTTAACTACTTGAAATTATTTACTTACAAAACTAGCAACTGTAGGTAGAATAACACAAATGAGACCGTTAGCGAGAAGTGCTACCAGAAGTATAAGCTTTCCACCGTAACGCTTCGCTAACAAGCCTGCGGGTATCTGCATGGTCATGTAACCCCAGAAGAACGATGACAATATTAAGCCTTGCGTCTTTTTATCCCATTCGTATACCTGTAACAAGATTGTGTTTTTCAAGATTGCTAGAGATTTTAAAATCACTTTGTTTGTTGCACGGTTGTGTTTTAGGCCGTCGTATCAAAGGTGATCATTGTTAGATATTCATCTTTCTTTTAAAGTGTAACTTTTTTTCTGTCGTCTCAAATTTTTTCGTCCATCTATCGCATGTCGCATTACACCCGGTGCGCGGCCGGGGTCTAGGGGTAATGTGAAAGACGCTCAGCAGATCAACCAACGCCAATATGTGTATCATCTAAATGACTGTATTTATTTTGTATTCCGTACTCTAAACATAGATTAAAATGTATAGTTGGATATCTTGTCTACTATTGATTTCCCATTATCATTCCCATTTTCCAATTATTAAGTTAAGATAAAAAACATTATTTTAATACCCTAAATCCAATAGTTTTCTATTAATTTCCAGTTAGATGCCTACGATCCGAAAAAAAGTTTCACTTGCGTCGTAGTTTCCTAAAACCACATATTTTTTATTATATTGTATTTTATCTAGGGCACCACAATAACTTAGCTAAATTCCTACATAATAATATTAATAATAAATTACTAGAGAAGAATATTTATTACATAGTATTTCTTTTCTATCCAGAATAACTTCTATCTAGAGCAATTTTATCTCACAAACTTATTTTCTTTAGCATATTAAAAAATATGGTAAATAGTGAAACAGGAATCACTAGTTTTCATTATTCGAATAGATAAACTGGTTGAATATAAACTAACAGAGATTAAAATGAAAGGTAATGACGAATACACATAAAGACAAGACGAGTAATTTCCTGGAGGCACTTGAACTTGAAAATGTTAAAGAAAAAGACGATAAAAACATTTCCACACTAAGCGTGATTCGTTACACGCAAAGAGAAAATTTCATTTATCTTTCTGAGCCTTCCATTACCAATACTTATTTAAATGAGCGGTTTTAGAATAATTTGTATAGAAGAGAATTTTTTATGGATCAACCCTGGATCAGAGACGATATTTAAAGTTACTTTGATAGGATTTATTTGTATGCTATTAAAGATTTAATACCTCACGATCTTGATATACTTTAAATAAATATTTATTCATACAACTTTATTCTTATATAAAACGCTCATCAAATTATATTTGTGGACTCATTGACGTAGATATATTCTGATAAAATATCTGATAAAGAGATTCGTATAAGTCAATGTAATAAATTATCGCGATGACATAGTAATCTATATATCTATCTGTACATAAAAATGAACAAGTTTTAATTTACATAAGTTTATTTTAAATGTTTAAGCAAATAAACAAACATGAGTGTCAAGTCAAATATAAAATTCGCAAAAAGTTCCATTGCGTTGATAATACGAAATTAGCACCAATTTTTCCGTTTCATTATCTGAAAATACGACAAAGTACGTATGATATACGCACTCAATACTACTTTACATAGCATAAAATGAAGTCGCTTCCTCTGTCTGTTCCCTTAGATCTTTTATTTTATCGTAGCACAGCAAAGTGACTATACTGTGCCTGATGGTGAGCAAAGTATAATCCAAAACAATGGCGACTACCGAGAGACACGCTATCCCTCACCGGTCGCCGCTGTCATGCCGGCCTGCATAAATGTCTCTTCACGTTACGCTTGAAGGCCCCATATTATAGAAAGGAGGGAAGACACTGGCCGGGAGATTGTTCCACAGCTTCACGGTACGACAGAGATAAGAAGTTACGAACTTTAAACTATTCATTGGATTTTAATAAAGTTTTCAGCAATAGATAGAGTGATTCAAGAGGGAGGTTTATATTTGTATAATACACATATATCATACTACAGAAAAGCCGAAAAATTCAAAGATTTATAATGTGATGTCATAACAAACATATTTTTGTGCGCTTAAATCGCAAACGCTGGATAAACCTTACGAGGTAGATCAAATTAATGTACTACGGAACTGTATATCTTAAAGAGATTGATAAAGAAATCCGATGGTATATATTTATCTCTAAAGGATACCCACAGTAACCATTTTAATCTTTTTACAAAAATAATTATGTGTTATTTACCAAGCTATTTTATACAATACAGTATTATTCCTTATCCAATTAACACGTTGACTGCCATAGGGGCAACCAGTGAGCGGCGCCGCGATCAATACTAAAACTACATTCTTATAGTAAATATAGATACTGATCAATTTTCCAATAATATCATTGTTACTATAATGATTTGAAGAAATGTATGCAATACAGAACATATAAAAATAATTTTATTAGTACATGAAAAATCTACATATTCTCAGTGCAATTTGCGATGAGTCCGATTGAAACACTCAAAGCATCTGTGGTGAATCAATGCAATCTGAACAATATGTCACCACTTTTTAGTAGTATTCTGTGCTGCAGTTCTTCCTAGTTGCTCTGAATGTTTGTTAAAGCATGCCTTACAAAATCGTAATAATCGCCTAGTGCGTCGTGGTGGGCACCGGTGACCCCCACCACGAAAAATGCTTCAAACATGATTTTATAACTCATATTATTTGCTGGAAACAGTATTTCATCATAATATGCATCGCATAATGAAAAGTTCATGTTGGCAAAATTTGTCTGGCAGTCAACGTGTTAAATACATTACATACGTTGTACATACCATGAAGATCAAAACCGCCCTTAACAGTATTTCATTAAAATGGATATCTACATTGCACCCGTGCGATGATGGGGCGGCTATATAAAGGCTATAATAAAAATCTTGTATAATATCCATGGCTGCTGTGAAAATGTTGATGCCACAAAAAAGCATTGTTTTCAGAATAATAAAATATATCGTACAATATGACATGTCGATCGATAGTGCTTTTTAAGCTGATCTCGATAAAAAATTTCGGATATATAACTATTCAGAGATTTTGTTTAAGTAGGTAGATATCTAAAACAAAATGTAATGAATAAACAACTAAAATTGATTTGATCACGATTATGCCAGAATAACCCCTCGTCACTTTCTTTTATGGTTTTAGCGAGAGAGGTGTAGGTAACACCTATTTAGACGAAAATCCTGCATCACATATACTTGCTGCCTTTCAGGGTAATCTAACAATATTGAGGAAGATCGCCAGCAGTTCAAGTTTGGGTATCCCTGATCCAAAGCAAGGATATAGAGGATCTACTAGTGCCTCTCTGACTAGCATTAAACTAGCATAAAATTTCTCGTCAGTAGCAAATTACTATTTTAGGCATTAGAAATCCACTTCTTCATTCTTAACATGTTTTTGAACAACTTATGATATCACTTAAAATCATATTATGAGTCTGTGGTCAACGTGGAAGATTAAAATTAAGGTGACGTCATATAAAAGTTTTTACGTCTATCGTGTGAGGTGAGAAATAAAAAAGCAGTTATTGGCAACTAAAAGATTTTCGCAAAACACTTTGATACATCAGGTTTTTTTTCCATAGACTGCATACACTAGATATATAACTAATCCACTACCACAGCTATTACTGGTTTTAGCATGAATGTTGGCTCGCTCTGGGGAGTACCACCCTCTCATAAAATACCGACGTAAAGTAACAGGTTCTAAATATGTTACTGATGATAAACCTCATTTGACACACTATTAATATTTATATATCTAATGTATACGTTACATGTTACTGTAAGTGGCGTGCGTGTCGTACTTACAATTGTTTTAAAGAGCATTTCTATAATTATACATGGTCTCACAATTTTATATTTCTTATATATCATCATTACATAGTATAAAACAAAGTCCCCTACCGCGTCTGTCTGTCTGTCTGTTCGCGATAAACTCAAAAACGATTGTACGAATTTTCAAGCAGTCTTCACCAGCGGATAAAGTTACTCATGAGGAACGTTTTGGTATATAATTTGTCAAGGATTTTTTTATAATCAGGGCGGGACAACGTCTGCCGGGTCCGCTAGTTTATTATATAATTGTAGAGGTTGTTGAAAAAAAATCAGTAATTAATGAATCCTCATACTCATGACTATGTGATTCAGACTTATCACATCTATTTAAAACTTTAGGTAACGTTATGATATGTCATTTACAAATGATATTAAAACTTTTCATTGAACAGTGGCAAGCTGAAACGTCTGAAAGTTATTAGTTATGCAAACACAGTTTTATAAATGAATACGTTTATTGTTTTATAGATTATGTTAATTTGCGTTACGATAAAATTATTTGGAGAAATGATAAATCATTTTCGAATATTACTAGCTTCATTGGTGTATATATTTTTGGCTTGTAATGAATATATAGTCCAGTTTGTTAATATTTATTTTTACTGTACTAGTTTGCTACTTCTGATTGTAAAAAACGTACACGATCTACGATCACATACTTCACAAATTGTTTAAACGCAAGCATTACAATTTAGACTATAAAATCTAATAGCTATAATACAAGCAACTAATACATGACACCAAAATTCATTACATGGAAATACTTGATTTTAATACTTGATACAGGCATATGAGCAATGTTCTTAGAAATAAGAGGATTTATTTGTTTTCAGACATAGCATAATAACCCATTGACTGTATTTGTTTTTTCCTAAAGGAATATATAGTTTTAAAACCAAATTTTTCTAAGTTACAAAATATGTAAGAGTTTAGCTGTTTTTTTTTCTGTTTAAACAAATACAAACTTAACCAAAAATGCATAAAAGGCAGAAAATGAAAATACAGTAAGATAAGAATGTAATTTAACTGTGTTTTAAAATCATACCTCAACGTTGGAATCATTCCGCCTCGATACATCAGTCATGGCTAGGATAGCGACGCCCAGGCTGCTTCTTGCTATGAATAATGATATCATAGAAAAGCACATGCATATCATTTGGACATGACGGATGCCGAAACCGAATTCTGTAAAAAAATCTTTGTTTAACAAATATCAATATACGGTACAGTTAATTTAATTTCCTGTATTAATGAACATTGATAAATGTAATTATATTGATTTAATACTGCTTTGTAATAGTAAATTTAAGGCAGTAACCCTATCGGTGAAAAAAACTCATGAGAAAACGCGAATATTATGGTGCATTATCACTACATATTATAAAACAAAGTCCTCTGCCGCGTTTGTTCGCAATAACACAAAATTTACTAATCGGATTTCCATGCGACTTTCACCAATAGATAAAATAATCCAAGAAGATGGTTTAGGTGTAACATTTTTCAACGCTTTTTTTTGGTATCAAGATGACAAGACTATGTCCGCCGGGCCCGCTAGTTTTATATAATTTAATTCTATGTAAGTGCTAATTTAACACTGTACTATCTATGGCCGTGTTGCTATTGCTATATATACTATACTATATCTTGGTGTAAGGTCTATAAAATAAGGAACTGTCCCTTTATTATTCTTTTCATCCAAAATTATGCTGAAATTATTTTACTAGTTGCTAGTAACTGTTTCTTCTTATTTTATGTGATCCTTCTACTATTCAAATCTAAAGCTGATGAATGATGTGCATTAAGATATTAAACCATTTTTCTTAGAATTTAGAAGTCACTAAAAATGCGACTTTAAGAACATACCCTCAGGTACTTACTAAGAAATTCACATTTAAAAATAGCAAGACAAATGGTCATTAAAAGTAGACAAGCCCGGAAACGTGCAATACGACTGAAAAAAATACTTCTAGTAAAAACTATTTACTATTTGTTCTGGCACAAGTACTTAAGGAAAACCATTCAAAATAGATTTTAAAAAGGAGACAACAAAGCGATAGATAATACTTTTAAGTCTCGGAGAGAATAAAACCTACATTATGGATACCTTAGGATTATAAGCTAAAATAGTCCGGTAAATAGTAATAAAAGTCCGGTGAAGCTGTGAGGACCCTGCCAGGTCAAAAGCGTAGTCAGTTTGAGGAAAAAAATAAAATAAAATAATAAAAAGTGTAAATAATAAAACAGAATTTTTGCAAGTAAATTGTAACTGAACTTTAATCAAACCAGACGCGACTAAAAACGATTAACTTTCACGAAATCTAAATTCAAAAACATTAATCAATGTGTTTTCTAACAATTTAACTTCATAATTGGTTCGAACCGATCGTAATTCGATACGTTCGTGCTCAGTTTGCGAAATGTGATCGATTTATAATCCAGAGGATAATGTTGAGCGTTATAGTGAATACATTTTATAAAACTCAAACAAAATATCACCGTTTCAATATGTTCGGAAAGCTTTTAGAAACCTATACTAGAATTAATGAATTCAGATTGGGACTTAGTCACAATTTAAACAAGCTTGGAATAACAAGCATTTTAAATCTGACAGTAAGTATAGTAAGTCTAAAATTAATGGTTATCGCACAAACATTGATATCATTCATTCGCTGGTTTGCAAATCTCACGATAGAGTAGGTGGTTTAAGATATACATTAGTTGATTTTGAAATACGATGAATCTAACTCTACCAGTGTCACGAGGGTTCTGTTATGTAATTAAGTTACGTTTAAATTATTTTCGAGCTCGAATCTTATAATCCTGCGTTTGATGTGATGGTGGCTTAATTGATAACGTGTTCGTACACAGCGTGAACATTAACGTAGGTTCGAATCCTTGTGACTGAGTCGGAGCATCCGTTAAAGGAAAATATCGTGACGAAACCATAGTATGGTACGACACCCTGAAGTTGAAAATCTTTCGCCAAGCACCTGTTGGTGAGTTCTGACAGCTGCACTTGAGAGCCAGTCTCCTCTAGGTTTAGCGTGTTTACCATCTGCGACAACGTAGTCATTTAACATCACATTAGACTGTGCTCAAAACGATAAAATCTAAAAAAAAAATTGATATTCATCTAAATAGTTACTACCCTCAAGTTCATAAACCATGCACTTATTGAAAATCAAACAGCAATCTCAATTGAATAAAATCCTGGATCTATCTATAATCTAATATAATCTACGTCTGGAGTGTAACCTTCGTCTTTAAACTTCAACTGAGATTATGACCTATCTAGAATATAAGGAAGCAATACTGTGTTTTCCACCCGTTCACCAAATACCACGGTAGTACCGGTAACAGGGACGGTAGCACATTATCATCAAAAGTTGGAGAACGTAAAGCGTGATCAATAGTTATATCTATTATCTATATCATAATTCACGTCAATGTCTTACAATAGTTAAATCTAGTGTTGAACAGCTGTATTTAATATTGGTAAAATGGTTATACGCTAAAATCTATGGTTGTTATTTTTGATATGAAATGAAAAATAAATTGTGATATGAGACTTAAGAATTTGCGTCAACAGTATCTTTAACACGGTATGATATTATATCACCGCCATTATTTAAGCAGTGTGCTCTTATTTTATATTAGGAAATGCTTGGAGAAAACAATAGGCATCACCTTCAAAGGGTCTTTTGATCTAGTTTACATATTTAAAGGAAATGGAGGAGTTGAACAAAATGAATTATTTATCATGTTTTAGTTAATTGTACTTGTAAAATAGCAGTGCTGAAATCATATTTTACTGCTACATAGCAGTAATTTCCACGTCTAAAGCAAGAAAGGGATATTAGCGGCATGATGCAAATCACTCAAGTGAACCAAAATGTTTGATATTAGACTTTCGTGAGACTTGATTGCTTAATGTTATAACCGGACCTAATTTACCAAATATTCGGTTCCTGCCATGAACCGACATAGAGGCCTTCATGATCAGAGTCGATTGATCTACCACCATAAAGGATGTGTATACTTTTGTAAAAGAATCAATCGGATTTTTTGTATAAGTCTACTTTCGAACAACTGTATGAAAATTTGTTAAGAAAAAAAAAGGTGCTGCAATGCCTTAATTATTTGAAAAAAAAAACATTAGCTTTGCATATTGAGTGGGACTAGTTTTTAAAAAGATCTGATTAACTCAAAATAGTAAAATAAAATCATACGTTACTTTTAGCGGACACGCTTAACGATCGTCCTCTATTTTTCTTCTGTTTTCCATCGACCTTTTTATTATCCACCATTTTTGTAATGGTTTTTTGTTACCCGTTTTTGTTTTTCTTATTTAATTTTGAATTTCACACCACTCTCCATTACTTTCCTGGGCGTAATGAAAGCTTTGCGGAAATCTTTCTCCCTTTATATACAAGTATCAGAATATATTGTTGATGGTAATGAAACATCGACTTTAATATGAAAATAATAGAAGCGGAATTGCTGTTGAAACGATATGAGTTTTTTGAATCTGACAACGGTTATGATATTTCTATCAGTATATAAACAAGAAATGTAATATTACGTACTAGATATATAATCTATTTTATAAAATAGATTCGTATTTACAATAAACTAACGTATTTAACCATACTCCTGTTGACATTATTATTTTTTATTATAGAAAACTATACAATTACAAAACAAATATTGGATTTTCAATCACTAGTCTTACAAAATATTGATTTTTTGATTGATTAATAATTTAAAAGTATTTTTTATTAATATTATTAAATAAAATATTTCTTTATATCTTTTTTAAACAATGTTTAAAAATACTGTATAAATGAACCTGTCTTCTAAACGTACGCAAGTGATATAACGCTAACATGTAAAAATTGGAAATATTGGAAAACAATTTATTTACTACTAATTATATATACCGATAGAAGTGCTAGATGGTCTTAAAAGCGCTCACTAAATATCAAAGAGTAGACTGAGATTTCAGCTGGTCACAAGCGTGAAGTTATCTCGCCCCAATTGCAAAATATCTTCCTTTTTCCTTTAATTTGAGTTATACTCATCAACATATTTTATATTGACATTTTTTGCTGTACGTAATTATATATAAATAAAGCAACAGCAATCACTAAGATATCTGCAATCCATCGAGAGTGGCGGCTCTGATGTTCACCTGCAAGCGTGACTGACAAATAGTAAGCGATTGTATTTGGTTTGATACTAAGTGCATGGTGGTAACGATTAATACGCGTACAGAAACCTTACCACCACGCTTTAGTATTATCATAGTTTGTCTGGCCCCGGATACCACCTTTTTTTAAAGTAGTGAATCTTACATCGGACTCACCACCCTCCCGGGGCAGAGACTGGGTAATGTGAGACTCCTGCTCACTATACCTCACGGTGTACATCTGTCGCTCTAGTTGAGTTTGCACGAGAACTCTGTAGACCTTCATTGCGCCACTCAAACACTCAACACTCAAACGCCACTCAGGTCCTCCGTCAGAAAAGTGCCGCAGGGCCCATCCTAATTTGGAGACGATCGCGCACACACCGTCCGTTTCTCCGTCCGCCAGAAAAGTGATACGATCAACCGTAATCCTAGTTATTATATCAGATTTATGGTGGTCGCGATTCCGTTGGATACTATTGCCATGTCCTAATACAAATTAACTTCATATTATCAAAGTAACATATCATGAACGAACAAAAGCAGGATTTAGTACGACATGATGATACGACATGACAAATACTAGAAACGATGACAAATTGATCATTCCATGTTTCAGTCTCAGTAAGACCAGTAACAGTTTTTTAGGTAATAGTATTAGGTTTTGCAACAGAGTCCCAAAATATATTAGCGATTTGCCGGATAGCAAGTTCAAGCACGATATCAAGTAGGTTTGATGTCAAAACGCTATTATAGGGTGGATCAATATGTGATCTATGGTAATGCCAGGAATTAACACCACTCTCTGTGCATCCACTAAAACAATTGTAACTAGTATATTTTTGTACAATATGTACATTATAAAGATAACCCAATCGATTTTGTTGCCGGTTCTTCTCGATAACTGAATTGTTTTCCAAACCGGAGATAGTTTTGACATCTATAAACGTCTTCTCAGAGCTTAGATTAATTGAACAAAACTACACAAATGTTATATCTACATCGGTTACTATTTGATAGAATTAGATTAATCTGAGTAGTACCGATAAAAACTAGCATCTAGTTTCATCAGCGCTCCACAAACTGCTAAGACAAAGTGGTATTAAGTGGCGATTGCGCTGAACTGAATCACAATCACAATATACTAGATGGACCATCTGTTATAATAGCATGCTTAGGCATGATTCTATTATCAAGTGGATGTAATGGAATGTCCGTACTCGTTTCATCGCTACGCTTGTGATCATCGTCATAAACTCTTCACGGTGTCTCTCTTTTAGTATATCGGAATCAGTCAGTCGGTACATCTAGTAGTAGATAGGTGTGCTGGTCAGCATGACAGCAGCGACTGGATTGTAAGCCTCTTCATTGTTTCAATGTAACAAAACGCCGTAACTATGTAGAGGCATAAGAAAAAATCTCATACAGTTTAAAATTGCCTGTCTAGTGATCACATATAGGTGATTATTTATTTATGGAAAATTTAAGAATAATAAATGTGTAATGATAAAATACCCGTATGTACAGTGAAGGTGAAATATTTTTGTTATAATAAAATCGTTGTACTATTATGACCTTTCATTTGAGCAGACTAATAGAACAAACATTAGAGATAAATATGTAAATATTTGTACAGACGTCACATATAATACGATTATTAACATACTATCTGATGGCTACGCAGTGTAGTATGCGCTTGCTATTGATATTTTTCAGGATTTATAAAATCTAGAGTAAATGTACAGAGATAGATCATATAAGCCCCAGAATAGAATCTGAATAAATTATCACAAGATAATCAAAAGCTGTCAAAATGTATGTTAAATTGTACGAAAGATTTAAAATATACTCATCTTAAATAATACTAACTATAATGGAGTTATTCGAAATGTAACATTCAACATGTCAGGCAAAGGTTCGTGCTGAGTATTCGAAATATGAAAGCTGAAGTTTCGGTAAAATGTTCCAGAAATATGAAAATGAAAGTAATAGATTCGCTATTCGAAAATATCTTCAGATCGTTTTAAATTCAAAAACCGTAGTAAATAATTATATCAACGTCACATGTTACGATTACGAATCGTTTCGAAAATGCGAAAATAAAAAAACATTGCTATTAGAAAACAAGTCGTTACAAATTTAAATAAATAACATTGCATCTATCGAAAAAAAAAAATATTCGAAAAATAACTCGTTCCAAATTCAAATGTAGTATCAAATGGTAGTAAATTAGTATATTATTATTATAGTATTTCAAAAATGCGCAATGTAAAGTCGCTATTCTATAATTAAACGTTACTAATTACGTCACATATCGGTCTACAAACACAATACAATATTGCAAACAAAGTACACAAATGCGTAACGCATTGTTGGAGTTTCGTTCATTTTATAACACTTCCTGTTTATGACATTCGCTAAGGGCGTACAGACGGACGGAACGACCTCTGTGCAAGTATTAATTAATTGAACGCATAAACAAAGCAGTTGTTTAACTTAACTTTTCTTATTGAGCTTCAGACAATTAACTAACGATGTGGACGGCTTCTTTCATCTTTGGAAGTCTAGCGGCAACCAAGTCGAGTTCCAGAAATGGATTTTTCACGATGTGTCCATTATATAATGTTTGAAGTATTTAGAGGGAGATACCACCTGCAGGCGAGGTTTCATGCCTCATGGCGCGTTGGTAGTATGGATTCTTTTTTTTTCTCGAACTGACTATGCTACACAGCTTCACCGGACTACAAGTATGGATTCTTCGTAAAAAAATCGATTTATAAATCGATCCGAACGTGGTCTGTGGAATCGATTATCCAAAAATCGATCTTATAATTTTTTGAATAGCTCTTTTTTACATTGTTTTTAAGTTATAAATAATTGTATTTTTAGCTAAATAGAAAATAATTTAATCACCATTTTATAGTTAGTATCGATTCACTAGACCGATTCCATGTTTAATATCGACAAAAATCATCGATTTTTCTATGACTTAGAATCGATTAACTAATCTCACATCGCTATCCCTAGTTGATAGTAAACTATCACTATTAATGGAAGAGGATGCTGATTCAATACCCATACACGTCCGATTTTTGTGTGATGAGAATAATTATAAATGTTTGTCTGAGTGTTAAAGTATCTATGTATATGATATCTCACCTATTTATTTAGCACTAGCCCCTGCCCGTGACTTCGTTCACGTGGAGTAGTTACTTTGGGCTAATACTAACACGCAGTGGAAGCTCTCAAGAAGAAAAAAACCCGATTATGAAATATTCTTCATAGGTACTCCGCTCCTATTGCGAGCTCCTATCCTATCCTATATAGCGTGATGATATATAGCTTATAACCTTCCTCGAATAATAAGCTACATAGCTCTGAAAGAATTATTGAAATCGGATCAGTAGTTCCTCAGATTACCCATCACAACGTTACAAACTTTACCTCTTTATAATATTAGTATAGATAACACAAGCCATACTAATTTTGTAAATACACTCATCAAAAAAGTCTAAGCAACATGTACTAATTTAAATTTTAGGATGGTTCTTCACATTATAACGTTGTATTTTACTTTTAAAATAATATCTTTAGGGTTATATGATGTAAAAATAACAGCTGTTGTCTTTATAAGTTCTTTTAATAACAGAAATTGAGATCTGGCGATTGTGCAGGCCAGGGCAATACCCGGATGTTCTCCATTGCAAAGTATTCACTGGTTCGCCGAGCTGTATGTGAACGCGCATTGTCATGCATTAACCTAAAATCGGAGCCAAAGGTTTGTGCAAATGGGTAGACATAAGGTCTGAGAATATCCTCAATGTAATTTTCAGCATTCATGTTTCCATTTACAAAAACAAGCTCAGTTCGCCTGTTATTCATAATACCCGCCCATAACATAACTGTTGAGCCGCTGTATAGATGAACTTCCTGAACGCACCTGAGCCTTTCAGTATTTCCGGGCCGACGATACACTCGCACCCTTCTTGTATCAGGCTTAAACCCAAATCGCGACTCATCGGAAAACATAATTTTATCCCATTGTTCCTCGGTCCATGTTATGCGTTGTCGATATGAATGGTGTATTCATATCGACGAGGGCATGTTGCTTAGACTTTTTTGATGTGTGTATGTGTTAACCTCGATTTTGAAACATTCATCATTGTCGCTCGGCTCCTATTGGTTTTAGCGTGATGATATATAGCCTATAGCCTTCCAAAGACGACAAATGACACTTCTATGAATGCCAAAATGTCGAGATACCTGAGATTGATTACTTCCCGCTTGCAACATCCCTACAGCTCTTTGCATTTCATCTGCCATCAAATGACGTCGCTTCGAGACGTAAAGAATATCTAACAATTCAATTTTGTCGCTAACTTTATTTAAATAGTTGGTAAAATTATAAAATCAAGACTAAACGTAGCAATTAAAACGCACTTAAATTCAAACAAATTCGCAGTCATTTGAATTTTATGAAAAAACAAAACATAATCAAATTTTTTTTTACAACCAGCCAGTATGTCATCAATAACAAAAAAGTTTACTTACCTACGCACTTTGTTTGAGTAAATACTTAAAAATTAATTAATATAAATGGTAAAATTTGTAATATCACGCATGATGCTTAGACTTTTTTGATGTGTGTATGTGGCTACATTATATCCCTGTAACCCTTTTTGTGATCTTTAAATTCATAATCCTAACTAATATAACAAATGCGAAAGTGAGTTTGTTTGAAGGTTGTTAAGGGCATCTAATAGGGATATATACCTCATTTTGTTCAACTCCTCTATTGCCATGAAATGCTTAGACTGGCAATTGTTTTCTCCATAATAGCAATGATACAATATCATCATACCTCATTAAGGATACCGTTGTTGTAAATTTGTCTGTCTGTTCGCGATAAACTCAAAAACTACTGAACATATATTTATGCGGTTTTCACCAGTGGATAAAGTGATTCACGAGGAACGTTTTGGTATATAATTTGTCCAGGATTTTTTTTATAATCAGGGCGGGACAACGACTGCCGGGGCCACTAATTAATTATAATATAAAATATAACCCAATAGATATGAGTATTGATTACGCTTTACGTGATTCGAGCTTTGATCACAATTTGCTAAGGGTAGTTAGTTTTCATAGAAAGATTGCTGTTCTCTAAGGATAGGTATCACTAACGTGAGCCAAAGCTATCTAATTTCTGAAACCTTACCGCGTCCATCTATTTACGTTCAATTTTCTACATTCAAACTGACTATATACAATTATGTTTTTTATATACGAATAGAGTCGTTCTATTTTTACATTCTTTGTTTATATATTTATACATTGTATATATTGTTATAATTAATGTTTACAATGGCATTACGTTTACGCCGCGCCGCTAAACCCCATTACACAGTGGTTACGTCAAAATAAACACTGACGATTTTCGTCACGGGTCGTAATTGGAACTCACTTAATTTGTTAAAGTCACGTGAATGCTAAATATTTAACGCGCAAATTATTACTTTTCTTTATCGTTGGGAAAAATCTTAACGTAATAATAATTGGGTGATTAGTTTCCTCTTATCATTATGTCCTAATTTCTAGTACTTAATTAATTACATAATTCATAATCCACATCTACATTGAAAAGAGAAAGAAGGAGTGTTTAGCGGGATCTTGGAATATCATGTAGTGGATTTTATATTTTGCAATATTAGTGGGGTTTTGCGTTATATACTTTGGTTATTGTGGACAAGTGGGTGGGAAATACGCATGAACGAAGCATGAATTGTGACTTGCCACAAAAATTCCCTGGAAAATTGTAACAAGAAGGCCACCATCGTGTTAGTTCATTGATATAATCGCAAGAAACTTGCAATATTACTTACCTACTCGACAATGACAGTAATAATTTACTAGAAGATTGGTTGCCAAAAGTAAAATTAAAAAAGCGATAGCAGAACTAACCCAATATTAAACTTGAAATGAAAAATTCAGATTATATACCAGCTATAATCTATATATCTCCTCTAATATATATATATATATATATATGATATGGTGATTAGACTATACAAACAAAAGATTCTTTAATCTTATATATATATATATATA
>MU158713.1:573905-716536 GCA_015888305.1 Antheraea pernyi
TGGGAGCCTCAGGCTGGGGTCGGGGGGCCCAGGGGGCCAGAGGGGCCCGCCCGGGTTGCGGTGCGCGCGGCACGGAAGGTGGCGCGCGCGTGATGGGCGCAGGCGCTACCGGGGCGCGAGAGGCGCCCGGCAGGCCGGGGAAGGCCTCCACGGACATGAGAGGTGGAGGCGGAGGTCGGGCGGCGGCCGCAGGTGCCCTGGACACCTGTCGTGCCTGCCGGGGGCGTTGCGTGCGCGGTGCGCGGGGACAGCCGCGATAGTTCGCGGGGTGACCCGTGTTACCGCAGAGTACGCAGCTGGGAGGTTCGGGAGTGCCGGCCGTGCGCCCGCACTCCTTCGTGGAGTGATCACCCAGGCACTTGACGCACCTAGGGCGGAGGTGACAGTTACGGGCCGAGTGCCCGTAACTCTGGCAGTTGTGACACTGCGATGGGGTGTTGGTCTTACGCGGGGGCTCGACGGTGATGCCGCTGAGGCCGCAGATGGAAGTCAAATTAAATATTGACTTGCCCTCTACTGTACGGTCGAGGAGGACCAAGACCATATTGTAGGGGGCACGGGTGCGGGGGTGGTACATGCGATGTACCTCCCGGACCGGAAAATCACCCTCCATAAGGGAGACGGTGACATCTTCTACCGAAATTTCGGCAGGGACGCGGCGGAGTACTACTCTGAGGAGGCGTTCCTCCTCGAGAGCGTATGTGAAATACGCCAACTTCGATTCCCGAAGGAATTTAGTCAGCGCGCGAAAGTCGGTGCTGGTCGGGACCTTTACTTGGATGCCCGCCTGAACGTTCAAGGCGGACGTATAATTGCTCTTGAGTTGGTTAAGCCTAGTGGAGATAAACATCCACTGCGACTTATCTTGTATCGTCACTGGCGGCGGTGGGCGCGGCTTTTTTGCTGTGGGTTCTGCGGAACCCGAGGCTTGGCTCTGGGGGAGCGAGACGGAGACAGGTTTGGCTCCGCCCCCTAACGGTCTTACGCGTGCCGGTATAGCCGCGTTTTTATTATGCACCCGGGTGCCCTCTATCGGTTCGTCTGTACGAACTTGCTTGGTCTTGTGACCTGAACTTGCATCGGACCCGGAGTCCGGTGAGCGCGCGCCACGGTCGCGTTTTGAATAAGTGACGGTTTTGAAACCGTCACTGTTTTGCGCAGAAGGCGCAGGAATCGCGGTTGTCGCGGGGGTCGCGATCGACGCGGATCTATCGGTCGGCACGGCAGGCGCCGCCTCGTCCAGCTCCATCTCGGAACCGGAATCCGAGCTGGAGCTTGGCGCGGGAGCACGGGCTCGATCCGCCGGATTCGGCGGTGAATCCGACGAATCCAAGGACGACTCCGAATCGTTTTCGAGGACCGCGAACGAATTCTTGAGCGCTAGTCGTGACGCATTCTTACCCTTCGTATAAATAGCCACGAAGGCTTCAAATGACGCGTTCAAATCTAAATTGGAACCCTGTTCCTCTAAGTACTTATTGTACTGCGACAATATCTCTATGTCGGCCATACCGAGGCCGGAGGGTGCGGAGGGGTCGCGAAACAACCTTCCTGCTTGAGGGGCAGGGGGGCACGCCTTAACGGTTTTTACGGGACTATCCCGAGTCCGGACCAAAAGAGCTGTTTAAAACTAAACAAATTAGGAGAAAAATGTAAATAAATACGTGAGCGAGAGAGAGGAAAAATGATATAAGACTGCATAAATAAACAAAAAGTAAATAAATATATAAAGAAACGAATTGAGAGATACGTAAATAAATAGATAAATAAATAAGTAGAGTAAACAAATAAATATATCAAGCAATAAATAAATAGAAAGGAAAGGTCTCACTCAGTTCTAGGAAACAGAACGCCACCTGTAGCACAGGTGTGCGGCGCAGGTGTGCGACGCAGGTGTACGGCGCAGGTGTGCGGCACAGGTGTGCCCAATCGGAACAATGAAAAGGAGCACTCACGAAGTAATAACTGACGTCACTAAATCACGAGTATCGAAATCGAAGAGAGCAACGAGCGCGACGTCCGTCTTGCACGGTAGTCGGATCGGAACTCATCTCTTTACTGTAGGCCGTGGCGCTCGGCTTTATAACGCGCGGCGCTTCGTGTGTGTGCGTCGGTGTGCTGGTTAAACATGGCGGACAAGCCGGGTATTGGAGTGTACGCGCGTGTGTTGTTTGTTTATGTTACATATGTATCTATAAGATTATTATAGAGTTATATAGAATTATAGAATAGAATATAGAGTTTAGTGCAAACCGGCGCTTAATATAGAGATAGCTTTATTCATATGTAAGATAGATATAAGATGTAAATTTAGAATATAGATTGCATGCAAATAGATGTTAAGAAATTTATATTATAGACTTTGATATGTAAAGATAAATAAATAGAAACGCGTATCCGAACCAACGTACAGAGCCACGACGTCGAGGTACCGTTAGTCGCCGGCCCGATTTGTTTATAAGCACGTCCGCGCGGTACAAGATCGTAGTTCGATTGCACAAGGCATCATAGAAACATAGAGTAGTCTGATCGCGCATCTTATTGAGTATCATAGAGTAGTTTTGAAATGAGGTGAGACGTGAGGCGAGGCGACGTTCCCCGGCGGTGGGCGGGCGTAGAACTCTCGAAGGTGGTAGCGAGAGTGCCGGTAGCCCGCCTCGGTGGCGACAGTCGGATGCCGGTGGATGTCTTGCAGGTGCCTCGGTGATGTGCAATGATGCACGAGTCAGCCGATGAAGGTGGTGGTTTTGAAGCGGAGGTCGGGGTGGTCGCAAGAAAACACCGTGGTTCTCGTATAATGACCGCGTCCCCGAGCCAACAGAGCACTACTACTGACGATGAAGACTTCTCGATTAACTATTCAATATTGTCGCGATGAACTATGCGATCAAAACTACTCTATGATACTCAATAAGATGCGCGATCAGACTACTCTATATTACTGTCACTCTATATGCACTCAAACTACTCTATGTTTCTATGATGCCTTGTGCAATCAAACTACTCTATGTTACTTTGCCGTTCTATATGATCGTATAATTCTCGTAACGTAATATTCAATAGTATATAACGTGTGTAATGCTATTATGTTCTCTCTACGAATGTTTCCATACACACACGTTATATGTTCCATACGGTATAATTTTAATCTATTCTATCATGTAATTCCCTACTTAATGCGAATGTAATTTATAAGTCACCCTATACTAACACATAATTCTATATAATCCATAATTCAGTAATTCTATGCATGCATAAGTCCCTATTTCTCTATTAATCTACATGAGTCTACCTATAATTCCCATATTCTATAAATCAACACATACATCGTTCTATATTCAATAATTCTACACATGCTTCTCCATATCCATAATTCACTCCCTGTTGCTATAAATAGCACATCTATAATTCCATATTCTATAACTCAATACACACATAACATACCTACAATTCTATACTCAATTTATATATCTATTCTATTATACTCGCATGAATTAAATCTAACAAAGTCTATACTAAATGTCGATAAATCTATATATATGTTCTCTCTAAAATATCAATAAATCTATGTTTAAAACTATTTACAAGCTACTTATCGTGTGCGTCGCCAACAATTAGTATAGATAAAATGATTATATTTGTTATTAGTACACACAATATTATAATTATGACTGACAGAGATAAAACATACGATTCCCGTTACCGTATCATCAAATAAATATCCTTAGTAAATATATATTACATGTGATTTGTCAATTCACAGATGTCTGCCTCAAGGCAATCGTAAGCGCCCTCTGATTGCCTTTTTTATTACCTCGCGTTTATCACAGGTTTCATCCATGTGTCACAAATGAAGTTTCTCTTAATTTATATTAAATTTAAAAGATTTTACAAACGAGGTTTAATTTTATTTTTTTATAAGTGATTGGGAACTTGAGTGATAGTATAATTTATATTTCGATTAATGGCCCCATAATTTTTAATTACAAATTAAATGATTGTCAATGTTGATTATCGTTATTAATTGTAAAGTTCATAAGTCTCGAACAGATGGCGCTTTAAATTAGTTTGACAGAAAACTGCAACGGTCAGTTATAGATATCTCATAAATGGCGCCACGTTCTAACTTTCTTTTTCAACTTCAGTTTATTTTATGATGCACGTGTCTTTTTAATCTACAAGTGAGCCACAGCAACGCGTGGCCTGGTCACTTGTATATAAACAAATCGAAAGTTCAGTAGTTTTTGAACTAAACAGACAGAGCAGTCAGACAGACGTGGCAGAGGACATTGTATTACGAT
Organism: Antheraea pernyi; assembly: GCA_015888305.1. Lineage (NCBI taxonomy): Eukaryota > Metazoa > Arthropoda > Insecta > Lepidoptera > Saturniidae > Antheraea > Antheraea pernyi. The sequence goes on from MU158713.1 coordinate 578,207, forward strand.
ATGTAGTGATAATGAAAGACTTTATATATGAATACGTGCATAGGAAATCAGAAGTCACAATATCTGTCAAGTAATGAAATAACAAAAGGTTCCAAATGTTACTTAAATCTAGAATAATTCTATTACAATTTCACATGTCCGATTTTAATTATCGTGACACTAATTTAGGTCTACTTTAAGTCAAGAATCAAATCAAGTTAGAAATGTTATTGCACGACGCCACTATTTCTTAAGATGGTGTCTCGCGTCGTGTGGCGTGACACCGGCTTATTTAGTTACTTCTATCAGTGCTTATATGAATAAACATGTGGAATGCTTAGAAGTTATGAACAGTTTAATCAATCTAAATTACTCAATAATTTACAAGAATCCACATTAACAATAATTAAATAGAAGTGCATTAACAACACATTGCCTATATTGATTAACATAGAAAATAATAGATGGCGGTGTTAGCAAACTTTCGACTGCTGGATGCTCCCACTATGACATATATGTTCTCTATAAAATATCAATAAATCTATGTATAAAACTATTTATAAGCTACTCATCGTGTGCGTCGCCAACACTACTAATACAGAAAACATTAAACCGTAAATCATAAATAAATAAAAATATAACAGGAGGACGATCATCTAATTAAAAAAAAAAGTGATTAAAACAGAGTATAAGTTCAGAATCATTTATCTCACATAATGGGGAACGAACCAGGGAAAACAATTCTCCAGTAAAAGGTAAGTAATCTAAATTTATTTGCTTTCATAACGACCTACATTTCCTTTATGAATATTATAAGAGTTTATTGTAAAATACAAGTAACGCTTTATGAACAATTCTAACTTTTTATAAATATTTCTATGAGTGAGTATAAGTAATTCTTTTTGTTATTTAAAAAAAATATTATATAATTTATCGTAATAATATGAAGCTCAGAAAATTACTTTTGTATTTGTTTGGACGTTTGTGTCGGAGGAATATGTGGCGAAGTACCTGCCCACGCGATGGTTTTCCGACGCTGGTGTGATCATGGTGAACTCGATTGCTGGGCGGGATATGGATTCGAATCCTCTACTACGAAATTCCAAAAGTGTTGGGTACTTCTTTCCATTTTCTCACTTGAGAACTAGTACTGTTGGTTTTACACTGCAGAAAATAGGGTTTTTTGCAACATTTTTTAACAGAGTTCCTGCTACTACCATTGTTTCTTTTGTGCCAATAGCAGCGCAACTTAACATGGGCTAATGTGCTAACCATTTACTAAGGACCGCCAAACATATTTTCATTCGAATCTATAATAAAATATAATGTTCCAGTGTTGTCACAGTAATAAATTAGAGGCAAGAAAAAAAAACTATTGCTACAGTGGATACGTATCAACATGTTAATATGAACAACAATTGTGATTATAGTACGTCCGTTGCCTAATCTAATTTAGTTATTAAGCTTTATTGTATATCTCAGGGGATCTTGAATTGTCATATAGTGGCTTTTTTCATAATATTTCGTTATACCCTATGTAATGTAATTGTGGTTACGTATTGCATTATTACGCAATATAGTTCGATTATTGTGCACGAGTAAAGTAATTACAAGGAATATTAACTATGAAATGACACAAAACTTCCTGGAAATCTCCAAGGGTATCTATCTATCTATTTATCTATATATATCTATCGGTTTTTTAGAACACTAAAGTACAAGACACTTTGCAATGATTACCCTTTTGATAACAGCAGTAATAATGTTCAATATCGAGAATTGATTGCTGAAATAGGAAAAGAAGAAGACTTTGAGTACATAAAATATATTGCTTTTAAATGATATGTAATTAATACATATGGACATAGCACGTATGATAATAGGTATATCTAAAGATTAAATTCGTGATTAAATAAGCCGATATCATGTTCTGTGTTTATATAACTGTATCAATCAATATCATATTATGAATCATTCTCATTCACACATGTATTTAACAATCCTCTTTGTTTGCTGGAATCAGCTTCAACGTTTGTTTGATGCTGCATCATAATATATCTGCCCCTATAAATTCTCAAGCTGTTATTTCGACATAGGAACATCTTTGCCGCGTCTGTTTGTGACACGACATATCAATGTTCAAGCTGCTGGTCCAACTCGGTTCAGTTATTTATTAAACCTCTGTAAGTACAAGAGTTCTGATTGAGAGTTGGAGACTATAATCTACAGTGTTCATTTAATATTTCGGAATTAGCATAAACAATTAATTTTCCTTTAATTATATTAATTGTTTTGAATTTACTAATTCGAAAATATAATTAACTGTCTTGAGTCGGTGACATTAGTAAAATAATACTTAATTAGTCATCGCATTCAACACGATTAGGATTTGTTGTATCTTTATGTTATCTTACAGTTAATAATACGGTTAGTATTAAAAATATATGATATTACATAGAGTTTGAATCGATTATAAATTAAATTTTGAATAAAGTATTTACATGTAATGTTGAAACATTTGGATTCGAAATTAGAGAACAAGAATAATAGAATAAAACAATTGATATACGTGTATACGACCATTGAAAACTTTATCATTGGTTCAGAATCTTGTCGAAATGTATAGATGGATAGACACAACTGACTGCATTAATGAATTGTAATGCATTTCGAGATATGAGTTACTGATATCTGTATTGTTTTGGTCGATGTTGTACTAACAGAGTCCGAGTAAATGGACATTAAATGGCCTTTGAACTTATTTTCCTATAAATCGCTACTATGCTTTGAAATGTTATTGCTGAACCCACCACAATAACATAAATATCTCTTTTTTCTCTAAGTACTTGAGCCAATTATTATTCACCAGTTTGGGATCATTTAATCAATCATCATTTAATCTGGGATCAATATTCAAGTTATTTTATTCGAATATAAATTCTAAATTATTTAAATTTCGCGAAGATGTATTGTCAGGTAAGCGTATAATTGATAGAATAAATTCATAGACAACTGTTAATCCAACACGTCCACCGCCCATCGTGACCTCACTCGTTTCCTTCGGGACAACCAGTGGGGTTATTTCACGCACTCTCTCGAAGAGGAGCGTAAACTACGGGTTGTGATCCGTAGGGTTCCTTCAGAACTACCGACTTACGACATTTCCGACGACCTCAAAGAACAGAAGATTCCTGTTCGCGAGGTTCATCGTATGCGCTCTCCGCGCACCAGGGCTCCATATGATATGGTTCTCGTTGTCCTCGATCGCACCCCTCAAGGGAAAGCGATCTTCAATCTCACATCCCTCTGCGGCCTCTCCGGCGTTATCGTCGAGCCGCCGCGCAAAACATCTGTGTCTTCGCAGTGTCACAACTGTCAGGTGTACGGACACTCCGCACGAAACTGTCTCCTGAAACCCAGGTGCGTTAAGTGCCTCGGCAACCACTCCACCAAGGAGTGTTCTCGCACTAAAGACTCCCCCGGTCCCCCGAGCTGTGTTCTGTGCCGCGGCGTGGGTCATACCGCGAATTATCGCGGATGTCCCCGCGCCCCGCGCACCAAGCGCCCTTGCTACCCCAGGCAGGCGTCGCCGTCTAAGACGACCGCCGCTCCCGCCCGCCCCCGACCTCCGCCTCTCATGTCCCGAGAGGCCTTCCCGAGCCTGCCGAGCACGTCTTGTGCACCGGCAGCGTCCGCACCCGCGACTAGCGCGCCCCCCCCCGCCCCTACCGGGCCCCTCAGGCTCCATGGGATCCTAAGCCCGCCTCCCAGTCCATTCCCAGACATCCGGCGGCTAATCCTTCACAGGATCACCGATTCACAGGATCTATAAAATACCTGATTTTAACCCAGAAAATAATATTAAATTAACAACTACATTTAAATTTAATAAACATGCAAGCAATTCATGCTTCAACATAATATATTAGTCTAGACTTTATATAATAATTACTACTGATTGTATTAATTAATCAGAAACTAATTAGATTAGTTCGATCAAATGATTTCACTAAATCTTCGTCGATAATCATGTCTGGGTGATATATTATATATATAAACGGTTAGCTCGTCGAAAACCTATGGAAGAAGTATTTTAGGGCATTGACAAGACTTATAGAATCGTCGACTTTTTTTTCGATTTCTTTATCTTTCTTTCAATTTCGATATCTTTGCACTCTACTTTTATGACAATCTAATGATATCGACTGGGTGATAGAAACTTACAGGAGGGGTACAAGAACCCCCTAGCAGACGACACGTATAAACTCGAATGTGTCAACAAGCACTGGTAAGTTCATTAATGTGGCGTTCCTTTTGATACCACGATACAGCTAAACCAAGATATTGTACAGCACCATCTATTGGTACACAAACGATCCAACAAACAAAATAAAGTAGTCGTTGATATGTACAATTGCAAGAGGTGGTAACTTTGTTACTTCTATCATGGCTTTCGGAATAAAAATCACAATTCGCATTTGCACATCCTCTCACTAACATACTTATCCGTTACGGAATAATGAAATTCTAATATATTGAAGCGATAATGGCTTAGTCGATAACGTATTGGGCACAACGTCAATCGAGGTTCGAATCGAGTTCGAGTAGGTTCGAATCCTTACAATTGAATTGGAGCGCGCGGTGAAGGAGAACATCGTGGTGAAACCATAGCATGGTGGTAGGGTTTTTCTAAGTCCGCCGCGATAGCTACCATCCTCTTTTTGAAAATTTGTTGCTAAGCACCTGTTGGTGTGGTCCGGCAGCTGCACTTGAGAGCCAGTCCCCTTCTAGGTTTAACGTATTTACTATCTTAAATCGATTATCAATTACGACGCACCCTGACTGATTAGTCCAAGCTGTATATAGTATACGTGGAATTGCGATGTGCACTTCAGTCAAATTATTAGAAATTGTAACACGAATTTATCAGATAGCTTCTCTGGTGTATTGTATTTTATTCTAAGTAAGATAATTCGTATAAGAGTTCATAATAGTAAAATCTTAATTGAATAGTCTTTTCAATGTGTATATCATCCATATATTTAAAATAATCATATTTCCGTTAAATATAATATTTATTTACAACTACTTGTGAGGTAAAGTCTCCATCTTCGTGCTACTTCATAATATTTTGACCACTTCAATCGTTGATAAAAGCATATTTATTTTGTTCTTGTTAAGAGGAAATATCTGTGGAGAGTTATGGATTTAATAAAAAGTCAAATATTTCTATACAAACTTATTTAATCTTAAAATACTATTAATATGTACAATTATTATAAATCTCTAATTAAACTTAAATATAAATAATATTCCCATGAGTAAATAATACAAGAGGCATAATAATATACAATAATTTAGGAATGTATTTTTTAAAGTATCACTATTGTAAAATGATGGCATTTTATATATTTGGATAATAAACCATAGAAAATATTATACACTTTTTGTATATATTCAAAAATATTTTAGTAACTAAATAATAAAAAAACGTGTGCAGTTTACACGCGATAGAAGTGACATCTTTAAAACAATGGTTTTTTTTATGTCATAGGTGGCAAACGAACAATTGAGTCACCTGATGTTAAGTGATCACCACCGTCCATGGACACTAACAACACCAGAGGAGTTGCAAGTGTGTTGCCACCCTTTAGGGGGAAGGGTTAGGGGAGGGAGAGGAGAGAGGAAAAGGGAGGGGAGGTGGGCCTTCGGCGCTTTCACTGACCGAACGAAACGCAACAATGCAAGCACTGTTACTTCACGTTGGTTTTCTATAAACGGGTGGTACTACCCCGAGCGAGCCGACCCATTCATGCTGAAACTAGTAATAGTTTCAACGTGGCTCTACCACCATTAAAATAAAATATTCATGTAAACGATACATGACTTTAGATAATACACCTTTTTCCTAAGACTTCCTAACACGCAGGCGCATAGACACGTACAATACAATGACGAGACTAAGAATATAAGAAATATGATACAATATATTCTATCTCATTCTAAGGCACGTTAAATCCTTAAAACGTTAAGGAATATATGATTGTCTCTTTTTAATGTCGGTTTTTCGTTTCATTGTATTTCAAATCACAGCGGGCTAAAAAGTTTTCACTGCAAAAAGCAATAATGCATTATTGTTGTCACGTGAAAAGAAACAACAATCATAGCTCATGACGCCATATCATCCTAAACATTGTTCTAACTTATATTTTTTTATGTATGTATTCATAACAAAAGAGAATATTTTTATTTAGTGTATTGGGACTCCAGTCCGACGCCATGACACGCGTGAACGTGTTAGTCGAAATATATAAAAATAATAAAGAAAACTTATTATTAATGAGAGTTAGAGAAATATTGTCTTCGTAGGTATAACACGAAGACACAAATAATTATAATTTAAGAGATTTATAAAAAATTATCTAGATTTACGACATCAATTAATGATCTTCTCTATGAAGTTTAATCCTTGACAAGACGAGATCGGACTTAGAAATTACAACTAATTATCAGTCTTATTTTAGATACGAATTGGGGATGGCGATTTGAGATCGATTAATTGAATAATCGAGTTTTAGGCATAAAAATCTAATCGAGATCCGACGATATACGATCGTGATTCAGTTATTATTCTATTTAGATAAAAATAAAAGTAAAAAAAGCTCAAAAAAACTAGAAAGAATGAAATTATCGATTTTTGAATAATAGAACACGTAGATCTTGATTTTTTCAAGAATATATTTCATAGACCACGTTTTTGATCGATTTAAAAAACGATGTTTTGCAAAGAATTACCATCCCTAAAACGAATTTCCCCAAACATTATCGTTTTAGACTCCGTCTTCACTTGTGTTCACGCACTTCTAACTAATGTAGAAATCTTACAAATGTAATGGCATCTGCGATGCATACACGAATTTATTAAACGAAACGAAATTATTAAAGAAATAATTTTATATCTCAGTTTCTTTACTTCTAACTAACAATAATTAGTAATTTCGTTAGTAGAAAGATAGCAAGCATCCAATTAGCGATGATGGCTTAGTAATCTTTTTCTAAACCCTCCTGGCTAGTTTCAATTCTCAAGTTAAAAAATCCGTTGCTAAGCATTTATAAGTGTGCCTCGGTAATTGTAAATCAGAGCTAGTATCCCTCCAGGTTAGGCGTGTTTACCATCTTAGAGCACATTATCGTTCAACATCACATGAGATTGTGCTCAAACGATAAAACCTATAAGCATAAATTAATCTTTAAGAGCTCAATAATAAAAACTAAGTTTAAGCAATTCCAATTTCACACAAAATCATTGTCAGTATCATACATATCACGAATTGATTTAAGAGATATATGAGCAGTTTTAGCTGTTCACATAGAATTCATTCATTGATATCTATAGAGTTATATTAATTCTTGGATATAATCTAGAATTTCCCTAAAAGTTGGTCTTCTCAATGTAGCGACGTTGAGTTTCTGCTATCGGCCGCGGCGTGTCTGGTCTCTTACCAGCTGAAAATAAATAAATACAATATAATATAATAGTTATGGAATAGAATAGTATAGAAATAGTGGAATATCAAAACCGATGTCCGCAGGTTCGAACCCCGACATGTGCCAACGAATTTTTTGGAATTCGCGTACATTTATTAATTTAAATTAGTAACAATATCAGCTGACTGTGAAGAAAAACAACGTGAGGAAATCTTAACCTGAGAAATTTCTTGTAGTAGACCTGTATGTGGGACACATACAACCGTGAGTTTCTCAAATTTTGAAATCATTAATACGTCGTGGGCTGTCATCGTCATTATGCCCATATATTCCTTCGGGGAGAGGTCTATGGCCCTGCAGTAGATCTCTTACAGGCTGATGATGATGATGATAATAATAGAAAATAATGTTACACCTTTGAAGTATTATAATTGAAGATATGAACTAATAGCATTTATGCTTATCAAATACGGGAGTGAGCCATATAGACACAAAGATTTAACTTAACATATCCAGTCTTTTTACTTTTCTGCGAACTGGTTTAAGGTGTGCAGATCTGGAAAATCATATATTATTTATTTATTTCGTGCGTGCAGAATTTACATTTAATGCGGAATTCAGCTTGTGTTTTAAATAAATATGTTATAATGAGAAGTAAAATCTCATATCACTTACCGCCCATTAGAAGCTTTTGTAGGGTCGAGAATGGAGCATCAATGCAAATAGAAAGGACAAACGCTGCGATGAAGGACAACGATATATCACCCATAAATCTGTAAAGCTGTAACGAAATAAAAATTGAATTGAATGGAGGCTGAATATATCGCATACTGTAAAATCTTGATGATCACTTTTAACTGTTTTTGATACAATTTAGAATGCAAAGTATAATGCTGACCTTTACTTTACACTATATACAATATTAAATGTAAACTATAAGATCACTTACTGTTTCAGCGTTGGAGAAATAATGCGTCTTAACCCAACTTCCATTAGCTGTAAAGATTATAGGAATATGAATCAGGTACATGGCATAGGAGAGACGAGCGGGCAGCTTCCAAAGCTTCAGTGACAAAAACCAATTGACAGGACCTAAAAGAAAATTTAACAATGAATATAGATTATATGACTTTATAATCCAGATTCAGATTGATAATCTGGGTACCTGGAAAGTATTCATATTTTGTGAACCAGAGTATATTTTTTTAGAAATATATAGGTAATATCTATGTATGTAGTATCTGATTACGATATGTGTATTTTTTAAACTATAAAGAAATAGAATAGGTTTAGTAAAAAATACTGACCACCGTAACCCTGGATACACGCAAATATCAACCAACCCAAAGCGCAGGCCCACATCGCTCTCATGTAGGAGTTCAAGAAATTATCGAACAGCTGATCAGTGTGGTCCGTTTGCATTACTGGATAAATGGAGAATATACAGAAGCCCATCAGAACGATGGACATAACCCAGAGTACGATTACGTGGAGCTAAAAGTAAAAACATAATTAAACATAATTCTGGTTACTTTACTAATTCTATAAAATAGTATACTGTTTTCTTGCTTAAACTCACACATGCAAGTTGTAGATTGAGGTTATATAGTTGCATGTCCATAGAGGTAAGGACAATATAATATTCTAGGAAATTATTTTAAATATTAATTTAAATTATAAAAAAATGTATTTAAATATACAATGTAACACTTTTACTGCAACACGCACTGCACGCTATAAAATATATCAGAAATATGTCAGATATAACGCACGGCAGTTTGCATCATCATTAGCTACGAACCTATCATTCTTTTTAAATACGCAATTTGTATAAAGACTATTAATTTGCCCTAAACAATCATCATGCAATATTTAAGATTTAAACTCACCCGACTCATTCGTAATTTCTTATCCCTATACAGATGAAGTAAATAGCCATACACTGTCCCGACGAAGAAGGGAGAAGCCCGAGTCAATGTATTGAGGTAGTACTTTCTGACATATTCGTTAAATTCATCAAGGCGTCTGTAATTTTTTTCAAAATTTTATAAAACCTTCAACTTAAAGAATCAAAGTTTGTTAATACAATCAGAATATTAATAAATTGAAACTTAGTTGCCCAAAGTCAAAATCATGTAAAATGTAACATTTATGTATCGTCGAATCCCATATAATGATATAATAGAGTAATAATTATTGTTAAACAGGTACAAATGGCTGGTACTAAAATAATAAAGCAAGTTTCAGTTCTCATCGTGAAGTAAGAAACGTGCTGTTTTGACCTTGTCTAAGAAAGGTAATCTCCCCCTTTCACAATACTTATATATTTCTGGGACTTGTCGTACTCTAGTCACCTTATGCATCACAAAGTGTGTACTTAAAATAATTCAAATAAACTTACGCTACATTAGCAAGAGCAGCAGAAAAGTTGTACAAAAAACTGTATGTGGTTGATGCCACCAGGGATAATAAAACAAAAATGCTCAGAGCTCCCCAAGCGATAGGCTGACTGCCAAAGAGAAACACTATGAGAGCGGGGCAGACGACGTATAGCTGGACATCCACAGATAGATACCAAGTTTGAGAGAGACACTGAAAGGAGAAAAACAAGATTCTTAGGCATCAGTGATCGAATGTATAGACTATGGAATGACACATTATACATAGTGTTTCAAAGGGCTATTTATAGGTCTGCAGTCCAATAGCAATCGTTATCATGCTAGCCTTTAACCCTTTCACCAACTGTATATATACTGTCTGACCTCGAAGCTCGAATAACTAAACGCGAGTTACTATGATGTATTTATCACTCAGTATATGGATAGTCATGACTGAGTCGGTTACAGATGCCTACCACTCTCACTCATGAAATCCTATGTCCTCAATCTGTTGGGTTAGAAATCAGACACAATGCTTTTTCATGCCGTTCTCTTGGTAGCTTCACTTTTCATCTTATTCCAAGTACGCTCAACCTCATTATCCTCTGCGAATACAGTATCTGGGTTTGCTTAACTTGTCCATATCTCTAATCTCTATATACCCTGACAATTCCAGTTCAATGCCTGCTTATAAATGTGACTGTTGTCACTTCGAAAAGTGTAGCCGTAACTCTACTCCCTATCCTTACATCTCATATTTTATTTCACGACAGTTAAACAGATACATAATAACATGAATACAAACTTTTTATTAACGTGTTATGTCTCTTGACTTACGACAATGTAAATGCAATAAGCTGATAGGGAATTATACTCACCATGTTAACAGGATTCACGTAGTTCTGTACATGAAGCAAGACAGACCACCAATACGTTTTACAGTTCTCGACGGCGTGTGCAACGTTTTGCCAGAATGGTCCATCAGATGCATGGTGAAAGACTGTCGTTTGAAGCAGGACGACCGCGGCGAGCAGCGGAAACATCCGAAGGAGCCGATTTAAGTAGAAGAGATGTATTGTCTTTATGAAACGAGCTGGAAATAATTTACATGAAATAGACACTTTGGCAAGACCTTCTAAATCAAGAAGTTTTCTCTCAGCAGCACAGACAAATGTTAATGAAGAATAATATTGAACTCAATTTTCAGTTTTACTGTTTTTCCATGAAGAAGAAGATCACTCTAACAGTTTATGCAACGCAGGCTGAGGTAATTCTCAGATGGCAGGAATAATCTATTTATTTATTGAATCTTTATTGTACACTATTGTATACATTTACTATTAGACATTTCAAATTATGCAGTTAGTACAAAGGGCATAATCTATACGGATATTTAAATCCTATGAGATTGTTTTTCCTTTCTTATTTGTTTGGTACTATCAATTAGATTTGAAAAAATGTTTTCGTATATTATAGTTGGTTTATTGAGAAACAATATAGACTATTTAATTTCCTTAACAGTGGATCAATTACTATACAAATTATATGTAAGAGAGTATACTGACAAAAACGGTTGACAAAAATTAATGGTGGAAATAAGCAGTGTGTTCTCCTATATTTTTCTACCATTACTTCTCTTTAAATACACTTTATGCTCTTCTGAAAATATAATATGACTTTCATCTCTTATCCTGACGTGTCCACAGCATGCTAAATAACTTATTTGTTACTGGCGCTATTTCCATACTTCCTTTGATATATTCATTCCTAATCTACTGCAGTTTAGAAGACCGAGGATAAAGTTTCTTTACCTAAAAATTCCTCTTTGGCGACTGCAATGTCAACACTTTGTTTGATATACTCATTCCTATATTCTACTTACATCATACATCGCATTTCTCCCACAGATTTATTCTGCATTGAAATAGATACGTGATGACAGACCATTTTACAATAGTTTTAGACTCTCTCTATATAAGACTCTATATAAGTTTCAGGGGACTTCGTAGATCAATTGTGATCTTGATTATTTACGTCTCACTCAATGTCACCATTTGTATTAATTAACCAAAGTACGGAGCCTCAGAGCGGTAACCAATTTTAAATGTTCAGTTAGATTATAATAATCTTCAACCAATGTTCTCCGGACCTCAGTAACATTGTTTCTAACTAGAACCGCCTCAGCACTTTCTCCTATATCTTTTTATTTTATTAGTGTATTCATAATAGGAAGAAATAAATAAGGACATAAAAGTGGTCCCTGGTGCAAACTTACAACAATATTGTATTTATCAGCAACTCTAGACAATGTATATTATACTGGTTCGACTATACATGGAACTGATAATTTGCAGGTACTTCATGAACACTCTCTTCCCATCGTATAATGTCAAATAAGCTAATTGAAAATTTCACTCACTTCTTGTTACTTTTCCAATAGTAGTGTATACAGCTAGGATGCCGCTGAGCATGAAGAACGTATCGACTGTAATAGGAGCCGCATTGATCCAGATCATTTTGAAACTTGATAAATTCTGAAAATAAATATTAAAAAGTTAAAATTCAATGACAGCAAAAGTATTTGTATCATAAAGTCTTTAGTTTTCAACTTAATAAGATCTGAATTGTAATCATGTACTTATAATAATTATCTTAGTGAGGTTTTTACTGTACTTTAGCAGTGATGCATGTTCAAACAAACTGAGAGACAGACAGACATTTAAAAAAATGATTGAAATGTATTTTATTGCTTATTCCAAGACACCTGCAACATATCTTTATTTATAAAATCTAAAAAGTACACTGACATTAGATTTACATTCTTATTTATAGAAGATATTGTGTTAATTTAAATAATTTAACATTCCATTCAGAAACAAAACATAAAAGATAACATATCTGTATATATAGAGAAATTTAACAATCAAATGTATGTCGCTGTTATTGTAATTTGTAGTATTAAAATACATTTCTTCATAATATCATGTTGTTATGTATGAATGAGTAAATACAAAACATATAATAAAGATATAAAACGATTTTGTACTTAAAATTTTTATAAATAATTAAAATCATGTTAAATGCATAAAATGGTGAAAATGCGGTAGAAGGGAAATAATTACTTACATCAATAGTGTATCGCAGATTGTGGATATAAGTAAGTAAAGTCATGGAGTAAGTGTGTCCCACAATGACCCACATCATGGAGATTGCTCTGATTCCATCGACACATTCCAGTGCTCCGGGGAACGATTTGAAGGTAAGAAAACGTCGAGTATTGGTATAAACAGAAAAACTCGAGTACAAGCGATTAATAGATGATGAATCTGTAAAGGACAATTTATCAGAATGAATGAATTAAATATATGGTAAAAATAGGAACGATTTTAAATCCGAAGTAGAAATTGTGAGAAAAATTAGATGTCATTGATATCATTCGTTTTTATTGGATGTACAGAGAGGAGTTACTTCTAAATACATTGAACCTTATTTAAACTTTTCACAATCAAATCTTCTAGATTATTACTGCATTGTCGAATAGGTAAAAATATCACAAGTGTGTTGCGATAATTTCAATGTTCTAACAAGATGGTGGTCCCCTTATTAAACCATTTTGCATGGAGTTTTTGTTTGATCTCAGAACTCATGCTCCGCAGTATTATTTCACATCCACTTCACTTGTGCGCAATAACCGAACTATATTACGTAAAACACCGCGAATATTACAAAATATAGAGCCAGATAACACAAGATTATGAATAAAATATAAAAGTCACTATAAGACAGACTAAGATCCCGCCAAAAATTCATTTTGATATTAATAACACCTGCTTAGTATGATGCTTGAACTTAATGTCCGGCAAATTTCTTATACCCTTTAGCACCTTCTTGTAAAACCGAGTACTGTCAAATAAAATATTTTAATGCTTTTACTGACCATAAAACATTTGATATCTAATTTGTGGTTATTTCTAGTACTAAATTATACCGGTCCTATACTAAATTGTGGACACTTTTGCGAACATAAATATTAAATTATGAAGGATTTATTGGGAGTGCAGAGTTCAGATACTGAATTTATGAAACTTTCTCTTTAGTGATTCGCAAGCTCCCAAATTATTATATTACATAATTATTCTTTTTGTACTGTAATTATGGTATGAGAAACCCAATTAATCAGTATCGTTAAGATGGAGATTTTAACTGTATATGAGAAATAATATTTTTTATTATTTATCTTTAATGTACAAAATATATATCTCTGTTACGTAGTACTGTATCAATCAACAAAGGCTATTTCAGTGTTTGTCTATACATACGTAACTATTTATTTAATAAATATATACGTAATTATGTACATGATAATTATTTTGGAAATGGTCTTCAAAGTTACATACGTCATACATGAATTAAAAACCTATCTTTATTATAATAGTTATTATCGGAACGCAAACAGAATGTCATCATTTTTACAAACTATCAAAAAGTAACACAAAATGAAAAAAAAAATTGTGTCATTTTATAATACCACGATGCAAGTAAAACTGTTTTCAGATCGTACGCATTCAACTGAAAATTTTCGTTTTTTTTTTCGATTAGAGTAGTCCAGTCGCGTTAAATGATAATGGGAAATCTAGACAAGATATTCAACTATACATTTTAATTTCAATCAGCGTAGAGTACGGAATATATAACAAATACAATAATTCAGATGATAGTCGTATGTTAGAAACTGAGCAGAATAATTATTTAAATCATTGAATTATTTTGAATTGAGCCATGGACGTCCCCATATTGGCCTTGGCTGCTCTGTCGAGTGCCTTTCATTTTACCCCTAGTCTACGGCTGCGCGCTAGTTGCAACGCGACATGTGATAGATGAACGAAAAATATTGAGGCAATGGAAAAAGTTTTACTTTAAAAAATTATTCCACATTTTTCAATAATTTACGCATACAAAAGGAGTAAACACGAAATGTTAATTGCTACTTACCTCGTTTTAAAGCAAACGTGAGGTACAAATCATATGTTGTACTGATTCCGATGATAACTGCTATGAGGGAGAAAATTACTCTGAAACAACATTGACATTTTAAAATTAATTATTTTTTGGCGTAAGGACATTTACAGTTAAGAAGTATATGTCTCTATCTAGCTATATAAGGATATGTATGTATAAACTGGAAGGGTGTAAAAAGCGTACCAGACAAAAATTGCAAGAGAGCACCTTATTCTCGACTGAGTTGATTAATCGCTCGCCCAAAAAGCACTTTTAAAGCTGTAACGGTTAATCAGGCCAACGGTGTTAAGCACTTTGAAACAATAGGGCGGGAGTATTTACGTTTGAATAGTCGTACAGTTCACACCTATTAGGAATTTCCATATGATCAGCCAAGGTAAGAATAATTAGTGTTTCACAGCCTTTTTAGAAGTCAGTAATAAGGATAACGCTTTGTGAAACTAAAATTTATGAAATGAAATGAAAGCTAAAATTGAAAAATGATATCTAATCCTGGAATGCTAAAATATATTCAAGTAAAGCACCATTATGAAGAAATGTGCAGTTGTAAAGTTAACTATAATTGCATTTCATCAAAATCATCGAACTATTAAACAAAAGAAAAGCTAAAGTAAATCACAATAGTCTCTAGAGGTCGGGTAACATAGACGATGTAAACACAATATTGTTATTAATTAATAATTACTTCAATGTCAAGGTTGTTAAGAAGCTGAAGGAAGATAACTAAGAAGTACATAAAATAGAGCAGATGATACTTACATAGCTGTGTAATCTGCGCCTGAAGTTTTTTTATCATTTGGTAGACGACAGAAATACTCTCCATATGTTAAATTTATAAATGGTGTTTGAGAGATAAGAAAACCGATGGCTTGTCGTGAGGAACAAACTTTCGGTACACAGATACCCAATGTCGAGCCACTTGTCAACGTTGTAATCATTGGAAATACTCTAAAAGAAAAATCAAATTGAGTAATTATGAAAATATGTTCAATATTGTCAATTCGTGTTCCATACTCCATATTCTTCAGTTAACTCTTTTTATTTCTTCATGATAATTATAATAAAGCTTTTAAGATATTGGTTCTAACTGTTTTCTTTTGTAAATCTTTACTAGGAAGTCCTCTTATTGTATTATACATAAAAAGTTAAAATCCATATTAACCAGATACAAATTGGAACCCCATCATAAGTCTACTTCTAAATTCTGAAATACAAACTCAAAAGGTTAACTACATGCAAATATAAAATAACATTATATGAACTACTTTTACACTATAATTGTACCCTTTAATTAATGAAACTGTTTACATAATAACTATTAAATTATTCAATTTGTAGTAAAATAAATAAACAAGCGTAATTAAGACATTATTAGAGTAGTCAATTACAACTGTATATAGAAAATCTTTATTTTAAGTTTCAGTGAATAAGCTAAAACGCAGTAGAATAGAGTCTAGGAAAGTATAGAAGAGTGGAATTGAATATTAGAGTGAAGCAAGTAATGTTGGAGTAAAGAATATGAGTTTTATAGCCAGCAATATATATCATACAAACCATACTCAACATAGCACACAATCACATGTTTTATTAAGTTATAGATTGTAACTAAAGTTCACCAAAATGTGTAAGCTTAATATACTGTGTGAACGTTGATTTGGGCACTTTACGAGTACAGGCAGGTTGTGGACCTCTCTGGGGCGGCGGCGGCACTCGGCCGGTTACTCCCCAACGTGGGGGGGCCGGGCGCCGGGTGCCGCCGACTCTACATGGGAGTCGTGCGGGCGATGGCCGCCTACGGGGTACCAGTCTGGGCTGATGCCCTCGGTGCCGCCAACGTGCGTGCGCTCCGCAATTCGCAGCGCACGGTGGCACTGAGGGCAATCCGGGCGTACCGGACGGTGTCCTCGGCGGCGGCCTTTACGCTCGCCGGCTCCCTGCCCTGGGAGCTGGAGGCAGGAGTTCTCGCCGCCGTGTACGAGTTCACGGCAGCGAGGAAACGAAGGGGGGAGCCTCCGGCTCCCAGGGAGGTAGAGGCGGAGAGACGGCGTCTCAGGGGGGACGCCGTCGAAAGGTGGCAGCAGGACCTGGCGGACGAGCGATTCGGGCGGTTCACAGTGGACGCCGTCCGCCCGGTCCTGCGGGAGTGGACTGCCAGCGAGTGGGGCTCCCTGACGTTCCGACTGGTGCAGGTACTCACCGGACACGGTTGTTTCGGGTGGTACCTGCACCGGATCGCACGCAGGGAGCCGACGGCCGCCTGCCACGAGTGCGGCGCTGAGGAAGATACCGCGCAGCACACGCTGTCTGAGTGTGCTGAGTGGGGGAGCAGCGCCGCATCCTGGCGGCGGCCATAGGAACGGACTTATCGCTGCCGAGCGTGGTTTCGGCTATGCTCAGCAGCGAACAGGCTTGGCGAGCGATGGCCTCCTTCTGCGAGGAGGTCATCTCGCAGAACGAGGAGGCGGAGAGGGCCCGCGAGGCAGACCCTCAAAGTGGCCGTCACCGCCAAAGGAGGACAGGCAGGAGGAGAAGGCGCTTCGCCCAACTCCTCCTGCCACCGTAGCCGGACCTGAGGGGATGGGTCGGGGGGCCCATCTCCTTATTGCACAGGTCCGGCGGACGAAGGGGGGCAGCCGGTGTGTACCCGGTCTGTCCCTCTATATGTAGGAGCCCGGCGGTCACCTTCCGCCGGGCGGACCGTGGGGGCGGCTCTACAAGGTTGATTAGCTTGAACGATCCCTTGCCGCCCCCACAAAACGGTCTGTCGGTACACCGTGGGGTTTTAGTCCGTGCGACTCGGACATAACCCACCCTCTCCCCCGGGAGGGTGGCGTATCCATAAGGGATTTACCCACGTTAAAAAAAAAAAAAAAGGTTGTGGACCTCTACATAGCAGTATGTTCTTTTGAGAGAGTTGTTTTGTGGTAGTGAGAAAGACAAGATACTTCAATTACGGAATTATTAAAATGTTAATATAAACAAATATACTAATTTCACTAAATAACAATACTGATATAAATGCCTTATTTGAATTACTCAAATATTACCTTAATTCAGGCTGACTTTGCCCAGTTAGTTCCATAGCAAACCGTCTAAGTTTTGAAGATGTTTCAAATAGAGCAATAGTTTCATTGTCTGGTTGAGGCCACGGTATCTCAGGCCATGGCAGTTCCGGCAACGGAATCTCAGGCCAAGGAATATCTGGCCATTCCGGGAACTCGGGTATCTGTATCGGATCTTGTTGGAAAGGCACTAACATCGCGCAGTATTTTCCTTGTATTTCCATGTTATCGATCACTTCGTTAATCCCTAAGCATTGAAAGTAATCACCCAAATCATTAACATTCCCACCAAAAAGGCCACTGGGAAGTTTTGCACTTGCGTCCAAAACTAAAATCAAAATATGTATAATTAGATTCAAATATAATCACACTAACTTTTTATGGAAAATATTGTAATTTCAATTTACTAAAGGCACTTCACTGTATATACTTACGCTAAAATGCTATTCAAACTCGCTCTGGATGAAAATAATGATTAAAAATTGGGTTTATATATTATGTTAACCTTTGCTACCTAAGCTAAACAATCTTGTGTCCCAGGCGGTAGTATGGATTACGAGTTTGTCACTATTAATGCAATCTTTAGACAATTGCAATTGATATAATAGTTTGATATCTTTTATATAAGACCAAAGCTATATTACCAGCAATCTTAACACTCGTGAATTAAAAAAGGTAGTGGTAATATATTTTGGAATTAACTTTTATGAAACTATACTTTTTTGTAAGCACTATGCTTTCTTTTCTTGTCGAGGAGAAGTGGTACACGCGATATGGTGTACATAGACCAGACAACACAGACGAAGTATCAGCTATTCTCGCATATTTGAATTAACTACATATATACTCACACTGCAACCCCAGAGAATTGTTTAACAACAACGTCATTTGTTGTGTACATTGTTCTTCATTTATCACACTTTCATATAAATCATTGTCGAAAGCACTTCTAAAGTCAACATATCCCGCACTTCCAGCACTGTAGGCGGAGTTACAAATAAATACCAAAAATAATAAATCTCTAAGATCCATCTTGTAAGTACGTAAGGAAATTTAAAACATTAATACCTATAAATGATTTGAATTAAGGTTTATATACTAGTTTATCGATCTGATAAAGTATACATCTAACTGAAGCATGATCCGTTATTATAATCAGTCAAATTTAGGATGATACTGCTAAATCAACTGATAAATTTATCGGCGGCATTTATAACCGTTTAACAGGACACGAATTAATACACTTAGATAGAACAACTAGTAAAATGAACTTATAATTAATAAGTCATGCCGAAGGTGTCATAAGGTTTAAAAAGTTGTGAAGGATGACAAATGGCTAGTGACTAGACTTCACATATTAGTAGTGGGGTTAACGAAATAAATGCGAAAGAAACGAATGGCATGCGGCATCAAATTTATATAGTTGTAAACGCTCCTACGATTTAAGCAAAAATACCTCTTTAATTTTATTTATACTTTCTTTTTTTACGCTATCCAATACTATTGTCCTCTTGAGTCAGAACCTTGGCACACGTGCGAATAACATAGAATGTAATATAGAATAACTTACAAAAATTACATTATTATTATTTTAAGCACATACAATATCAAAAACAAACGTAAATGCTGATTTACCTAACCATGATGACAGCATACGTTGTAAACAAGAAGGAAAGTTAAAATAGAAGAAAAATACTATGGATTACATTTAATATTGTATTAAACTCATAATTACTAAAAACTTTGAGTTCTTGTCGTAAAATAATACCACGCAGCATGGATTCTGACTTGACACAAAATCTCCCTGGAAAGTTCTAACCATCTCCATCTTGTTAGAACAATAAAATTATCGGAAGAACCTTGTAATATAATTACCTACACAAAAGGTAGTAATAATCTACTAGAAGATTGGTTGGTTGCATAAAGTAAAAATAAAAAAATATATATGAAAATTAAAAAATCACGTATTTTTGTTTTTTTAATATCAATCCTGCATTTTTTGTATCAAATATATGGTAACGAGTCAGTGAAAAAAAAATCATAAAAAAGGTAAGTAATGTTATTGTAATTTATTTGTTTTTGTAATAACCTAAATTTCGTTTATGAATATTACAAGGTTTAATTGTAAAATACAATAACGACTGAAATTTGATATAAACTTCTCAATGAGCCAGCAGTACTCTCGAGGAAATAGGTCAGTATATTTTAAACTTAATACAACAAAAATATGTCGGTACTGATATTACAAGATATCACTTATTTTTATGAGCAATTCTGGGTATAAAGGGAACCTAATATTGTTAACACTTCTAAGAAAAGACGACAACGATAAATATAACATATCTTAAGAGTGTAAGATAGCAGGATACCTAAAAGACTTCAAGAGGGAAAGCATTATCGATATACAACTCGAAGCAAGCTTAAACCTAAATAGTTGGATAGCCTTCATAATTGTCTAAAAATAATGACTTTAAAAAGTTGGTAAGATAAAGCCGGAAATACATACTGTATCCGCATTGTTTCTAAGTAGCGCATGTAATACGACTGATTCATTAGGTATAATATCAAACGATTAAATGATTATATTTTTAAATACGCTGATATCATTGTATATCTATTGTATATATATATATATATATATATATATATATACATACATTGTATATGTATAACGAAACTAAAGGATATAATATTATGAATCATTTTCGTTAACAATATATAAAAATCTTATTATTGTACTTGAGTTATCTAGAAATTTTATATTTTATATCTTACATAATATATTTTTTATGCAATAGGAGGTAAACAAATATGCGGGTCACCTGATGGTAAGTAGTCACCGTTGTCCATAGACATCTGTAAGACAAGAATCGTAACCGGTGCGTTGACGGCCCTTGGCAAAGGAATACGCTCGTGTTATATTATATGCTATATCTTGAGTATGAAAGCAATAATAGTACATTTATTTCGAGTGCTAAGCAGTGATTCATGCTGATGTGTTCTTTAGTTCCAGCTTAGTTTTACAAATCATCGGCATTAATTGGTGCACCAATCCCAAAATAAACAGGCTTTAAGCTCCAATTTTAGTAATTGGTGATTTGCACAATCTAGATACAATTATTCAGACATGTGTTTACCTGTAATCATTTCAAACTAATAATAACAATATACTTTATGAGTCATGAAATTCAACATAATTAAGCTTTACTGTGATTATATTCGTTATCTTATTAGTAATATTGTTCGTATTATGTATCATGTTATTATATTGGCTGTACCTGCAGCGTTGCTCACGTCAACTTGTAGATTTTAAGTGTCATTCAGTGTATTTGAAAAAATAGGTATATTTTTTCAAATAATATTTTACATAGTTTATATCTAAATATTAATTGCGTGATCTTTTTGTACACAATAATTCCTAGGTAAACAATGAAAAGTGTCGCAAAGGACTTATATGTAATTACGATAAGTTATTTTATTAAATTAAGATCTACCAAGGATTTACAAGTCGCCATTGAAGTCACTATAATTGAAATGTGAAAGTTATGTATATATTAGGGGGGAAGCAGTCTAAATCGAGTGATTCTTCGTTATATAACTGAAGATAACGGTTAATTATTATGAATCGTTTCATCATTTAATACAATATAATTTACTGTAATGCTAGTAATGTGTGTACGTGTAAAATGATATTTAATGTTACTTTATTGTATTGCGTTAGACCAATCAAAGCGTAGGTGAGACGCCATCTTAATATGTTCGCTGGAAGCGAACTAGTTCTTTTTATTTGTTACAATTAGAATTAGATTATTCGTTCAATGTTAACTGGTCGAGGTGGAACATGAGTGTTACTGTTGGTGGTGAAGTTAGATCGGTGTCGTGAATCTGTCGCTCGAATATAACTGTGTGATTAACGTAATCAAATTTAAATAGTGAACTATTTAGTAATTAGTCTAGTATTTTTAATCACGATAAAACTATAAAGAACATTGCGTACTTTCTGAATAATTTAATCTCAACATATATCTCGGACATCTGTCCATTTAAAGATAATCAAAGGCTATTTCCGACATTTTTTATTTTATTTCAACTAAGTTATTTGTCTACATACTGCATTTTATGTCAATAATCGAAACAGATCGTTTCTTTTTATACATTACCTAATGTAACAAAATATATTATCTACCCAAAGAATAGACCTGAAAATAAGTCATGTAAATCGGTCCAATGTTTTTGAAGGAACATTTTAAACGGCATATTAAACGGAAAGACGTCGGCTGTTTTAAAATGTAAGAATTGTGTGTTCGAATCGATTTAGGTTTAAGATTAGTATTTATGCATGTAATATTTAAAGATTTGGATTCAAAATTAGAGGACTAGAAAAATCCAAAGAAATAAACAATAATAAATACCTCTCAATTGATATATAATTGGAAAGCTACATAAATACTACTAATTAACTATTTTCAAAAAATTGCAGTATATGCTCTAAGACAAGCCCCAAATAATAATATCGTTTATTTAATCATCCAATTTATAATAGCTTTATGATAGTATATTACAAAGGTGCTAAGTCATTTCTTCTAATATCTCTAGAAAATTAATATTATAAGATAAGCGAAATTACGTCATTTTTTAAACATCGCGTCGATATTAGAAACTTATTGTAGTTTTTGGAAACAAGAAAATTAATATAATTTCAGAGTCAGGACAACAGTTTACGCTTGAACATACTTTAAATCATGAGTAGATCGTGATCAATCTAGACCTTGTATAGTAATCACCGCCAATTTTATTACAAACGTAATCAGATTGCATATAGATTAGTTCAAACAAATGATTCACTAAATATATAATGAATCCGGTGATAATCATGTCTGGGTGATAAATTGTACATCTAAATATATATATATATATAAATATATATATACGAGTATATATTATTATATAAAATGCTAATGTTCGTAAGTGTGTCTACGGCTTTTTCTATCATCCGCTACTTCGATTAACTTCCTGTTGGGATGGAAAATACCCCTTGGTCTCTTGGTGTGCATAAGAGAGTTTGGTCGGGGTGGATGGAAGTGGGTGATTGTGGGTGGCGAAAATGTGTAATAATATATATCTGTCCTTCTCTAACTAATGAAAACTTCTGTAAGACGTTCTAAAATTTAATGGAATGATTTAGAAAATTTTAAAATGCCTACAACTGTTTAAATCGATCCGAAATGACCTAGAACGTTTTAAAAATTTCTAGAATGGTCTAAAAAGTTCAAAAATGTCTTAACTGTTAAAATCAATCAGAAGTGTTTTAAAATTTTCTGATATGATCTAAAAACTTCCAAAATGCCTACAACTTGAAGGTCATCCAAAGCACGAGTGAACAGAATTATACAAATTTAAGTAATTTCGAGACGCGAAAACGATAGAACTATTTGAATACTCTAGAGTGTTCTGGTACTAGAAATTTTGACATTCAACAGTCTGTAAACCTAAATCCAGTGATTTTCCGTCAGTTTCATCGTGTTTGCAATCGAAAGACTAATTTTTATGTTTAACTTTATTTTATTACATATGCACAAAACCAAAACGTAAAAAGGTATTTTCGAAGCCTCGACTGGTTTCACCTGGACTCGCCAGATTCCAATCAACATTTATCAGTCCATCTAGAAAATGGACAACGTGTGTTTTTCACCACAAAAACAGCAGTAAAAGTTGCGATGGAACCTCCACTAATTTTAACAGCATTTTTTTAACTATGCCAGAACGAGCCATTTGCGAAGACTTTATTTTACTCAGAAGTACCCGGCTATTATACATGGAATACAACAAGTAAACAATTTAATCCCCGAAAACGTGGAATGCCTGTAGAAGGACATTATGGAGTGTTCAAGAGTAACATAATAGGACGAGTCTACACAGTGCATCCAAAAAACGCTGAATGTTTCTATCTACGTGTATTACTTCACACTATTCGTGGCCCAACGTATTTTGAAGACTTAAGAACTATTAATGGTTACATTTGTGATACATATCGCGAAGCATGTCAAAGATTGGGTTTACTTGAAAACGATAATCATTGGAACTTATCCATGAATGAAGCAGCCCAAACTGCAACAGCATATTAAATTCGTAAGCTATGCGCAATTATATTAACTAAATGTAATCCTTCTAATCCAAATCGTCTATGGCTAAAATATCGAGAATATATGAGCGATGACATCTTGGCTGAATTACGATAACAAAACTCGGACTTAGAAATTAATTTTAACGAAATTTTTAATAAAGCTTTGATATTGACAGAAGATAAATGTTTAGCAATTTCTAACCCAATATTGATACAACTAGGTGTCTAATCTCCTAAACGAAGTTATTTAGATGTTATCAATAGTGAATTTTTAATATAAACAAATTATAATATCGACGAATTGAATCTTTACATCCAACACGACAAATTCTTCTTAACTGAGAGTCAAAAACAAGCATATGATACGGATATAATGGATTTTTATAAAAAGCAGCAAGGTGTTATAATATTTTTAGACGCACCTGGCGGCACCGGAAAAGCATTATTGATAAATTTAATCCTAGCTGAAATTCGTGCGAATAAAGAGATTGTTCTCGCTCTAGTATCATCTGGGATAGCGGCAACACTTATGGATGGTGAACGAACAGCGCATTCTGGTTTAAAATTACCATTAAATGTAGCTGACCATGAAACAGTGCCAAACAAAGCCATTATATGGGACGAAAGCACAGTGGCCCACAGAAAAACACTAGAAGCACTCAATAGGACTCTTCAAGATTTGCGCGGCAACACGAATATAATGGAAAGTGTATTGTTAATATTATCAGGCGATTTTCGTCAATTATCGTATCATTCCAAAATCAACACCGACGGATGAAATTAACGCTTGCTTGAAAAAGTCGGTCATATGAGAACACGTAAAAATAATTAAATTGACAGCAAATATGGGAGCACGAATTATAGAAGATGAAAACGCGCAAGAATTTTCTGGAAAACTGATATAAATAGGTGAGGACACATATCCAATAGATGAAAATACTGGCCAAATTACATTAACCAATGAGTTATGTAATGTTGTTGAAACACCGGAAAAAATTATAAATGAAGTATATCCAAGTATTGCTGAGAATTATACCAACTCAGAATGGTTACGCGAACGGATTATTCTAGCCACGAAGAATGACATTGTCAACGGCATTAACAACATCATCCAGGAAATGATTCCGGGAGAAGAGAAAATTTACACGTCGATTGATACAGTGATTGATAAACAAGAAAGCGTGAATTTCCATACTGAATTTTTAAATTCATTATATCCTCCCGGAATGCCATTACACTGTCTTAAATTAAAAGTTGGTTCACCAATTATTTTAT
Source organism: Antheraea pernyi (assembly GCA_015888305.1). Lineage (NCBI taxonomy): Eukaryota > Metazoa > Arthropoda > Insecta > Lepidoptera > Saturniidae > Antheraea > Antheraea pernyi. The sequence continues at coordinate 603,532 of MU158713.1, forward strand.
TACGAAATCTGAACTAGCCAAAACTGTGTAATGGTACGAGACTCTGCATTAAACAGCTACAAGCGAACATCATTGAAGCCAGTATAATGACTGGTAAAGAAAAAGGACAGATAGTGTTTATACTACGAATACCTTTGATATGAAATTGATGGCCCTTCACTTTTAAACGCATACAAATTCCAGTGAAGTTGGCTGACAGCATGACCATCAACAAAGCACAGGGCCAAACATTTCAATACTGTGGCGTTGACTTAAAAGATTCATGCTTCGCACACGGACAATTACACGTCGCATGCTCACCTCGAAATTTGTTCATTTATAGTCCGGACAATAAAACCATAATGTATAAACAAGTATTTTAAAAAGAAATGGTTAACAAAATGTAAATAAAATAAAAAGTTTAAATATATAATATAATAATAATAATATGTATATGTGTTTGTCATATGTAATATGTATAATCTAAATCTGAATCAGAGAAGCTGTTACATTTGAATGTGAGAAGCATAATGTTATGTGCCTTTCCATATTCAATTTCCTTATCAGGAAAAAAAAACAATAATATTCATATGTTAAATATTGTATAATCTGACATGGCGTCATAGTGATAAATTTATATTTTTCGACATTAATAAATTTATTAATAACTATACAATAACGCAGGATAGTATGTATTTTCCCAAGAAGTATAAACGTGACATAGCTACATTGATAGCTTTTAATATAAATAGGTTAAGTGACTCAGCGGTATCATCTAGTTCACCTAATGATACCGTGATTAAATTTTTAAACTAGTAGATAAGACAAAGGAGCAGTATAATATCACTTTGTACCTCCAAAATATTAATCGCTTCTCGGGCAAAATATTAGACATAGAATTATTATTAAACAGAGGGAGGCTGGATATTTTATGTTTTACAGAAACATGGCTTAAACGTAATAAAATGATATTTAATGTACCCCATTTTTCTGTTGCCAGTGTATTTAATAGAACAATCACTGTCGGTGGTGGTTGTATTATATAATTCAAAAATAATTTAAAATATAAAGAGAGGAAAGATATATGCAGTCTCTCAATAGACCGTATTTGTGAAGTGGCTTGTGCAGACATGGATAAATTAATTATTCTTTGAGTTTATAGACCTCCATCACCAAGTATTCACCAATTCTTACAAAAAATGGAGGAAATACTTATAAAAATATTTAATACTAGCTGACCCGTGCCCACTTCGTTGGGCAGTAATAGCGCAGCGGAATCTCTGAAAAGGAAAATATACCCCGATTTTGCAACATTCTTCATTGCTGCTCCGCTCTTAGGGGTCTTAGCGTGATGATATATAGCCTATAACCTTCCCTGATAAATGAGCTATATAACACAGAATTTTCCAAATCGGACCAGTAGTTCCTGAGATTACATCTTATAATGTCACAACGTCACAAACTCTCAAACTTTACCTCTTTATAATATTAGTATAGATTTATTATTTATATATTTTTTAAATTTTTATATATTTTTGTATGGTGGTAGAGCCACGCTGAAACTATTACTGGTTTCAGCATGAATGGGTCGGCTCGCCCGGGGTAGTACCACACTCTCATAGAAAACCGAAGTGAAGTAACAGTTCTTGCATTGTTGCGTTTCGTTCGGTCAGTGAGAGCGCCGGAGGCCCATCTCCTCCTCTCCTCCTCTCCCTCTCCCTCCCCTAATCCCTTCCCCCCAAAGGGTGGCAACGCACTAGCGGTAGGTGGTAGTGCAACGCTGAAGCTATTACTGGTTTCAGCATGAATGGGTCGGCTTGCCCGCGGTTCTACCACCGGATCCACAGAAAACAGACGTGAAGTAACAGTGCTTGCATTGTTGCATTTCGTTCGGTCAGTGAGAGCGCCGGAAGCCCATCTCCCCTCCCTCTTCCCCATTCCTCACTCCCCTCTCCCCCAAACATAGGCTGGTAACGTATTTGCAACTCCCCTGCTGTTGCAAGTGTCTATGGACGATGGTGTTCACTTAATATCAGGTGAGCCACCTGTTATTTTGCCTCCTATGATATAAACAAAAATACACGTATAAAATTCAAGTGAGACAAGTGTTGCATGGAGTGAAAAACGTCTTTGTCTCAACATAAGCTGCAGGTTTGGAAGTGCAAGCGTTGCAGCGTTGATTTTCAGACAAAACCTGGTCTATACAAATATATGGACGATATTACAAACATACGGACGCACTTACATGATAATTTCTAATTAATATAAGTATAAGCATGCTCTTAATAATGTAACCCAGTACTGCCTATATACAATACATAATTTGCAATTATTTAACGAAACTGCAGAATTAGATACTATTTAAAAAAATGCGTTTTAGCTCAAAGATCACATAATGTAACCAGGTTGTTCAATTTATTAATTTACTAAATTACATGCGACGCTTGCCATGTTAATAAATATTTTTTTAAATGTGTTTTGAAACTTAGATGACCTCGTATAAGATTATAAATAGAAGGACGTATATCATTCCAACACTTAGCGGCCGACTATCAAAAAGAACTACGAAGAGCCCGAAGAAGAAATACATGCGAGCATGTCCCTTTATAGATGGATGAACTACTTAACATTGCAAATCTTCCCATCGCTTGAAATTAGTCAGTTGTATAGGCTACCTTTCTTATCTTAGTCCATTTTAGGTTTCTTGGAAGCTAAATGTCCGATTTGCCAGATAGTGAGTTCAATAACCATGTCAAGCGGGTTTTAATGTCTTAATAATTTTAATTTTAATAGTGTGGATCAATAAGTGAACGACTATGTCGTCTGGAAATGAAGTGCCTCTTTGCATCCACTAAAAATGAATGTAACTATTTATGTTTTGTTGAAATATATAACATGAAGAGATAAACCAGATCGAGTTTCTTGCCGGTTCTTCTCGATGACTGGGTTTTTTTCCGAACCGGTGGTGGCTTGACCTAAATTGAATAAAGTATATTTTTGTTAGCTTTGGTAATATTATAAAATTGTAGGTAGAAACAAATCTATTCTGTATAATGCTGTAAGAAAAATGAAACAAATTCCAATAGTACAAAGTGGATAAAATTTAATTCCTCAACTGCCCGAACAAGAGGTATTTCATTAAACGAACGATTATTAGCTGAAAGTTATGTAGGCAGGTGAAATGGAGAGTCTGTAATTAAATTACCTCAGTTCATTAGTAAGCAACAGCGTGGTATCTATTAAATTGGAATTCTTGTAGTGGCAAGTTAATTTATTTTTCTAAACTCCGTCTTGTTTCGGATATAGAATCTTTCAGAACACTTAAATAATTTTTTGTACGATAGCGGACTTCTAGAAATTTCTGTCAGTTATTTATTTAGCAATAATGTTTATATATGAAAAAGATTGTTGCAGGTGTCTAGAAATAAGTAATAAAATACATTTCAATCATTTTTAGAAATGTCTGTCTGTCTGTCTGTCAGTATGAACACGCATCACTGCTAAAGTACTAGGTTCACAATAGTACCTCAATAAGAAAATCATAAAACATATCTTCGAGAATAACTTAGTCTTTGTTTCATTAAAATCAGTTCACTCTATCAAAAGTTATTGTAATTTTATTGAGGACGCGGCGTAAGTATGAGAGAATAGTAGATAAGTGAACGGACTTAATACGTTCAGGTTAATTTATTAATCACTGTTTTTTACATAAAGTCCCACGCGGGTGAATGAATAATGAACTATGATGTTGGGGTGTTTTATAATCATCATCATCACATCAACATTTAAGACACCCATTGCAGAGCTATATATATATTCCCGAAGAAAGGTATGGGCATAATTAATACACCAGATTACGACTTATTGGCGATTTTTAAATCCAAGAAATCCACAGTTCTATATTTTCTCCCACATGGTGGTACTATAAGAACATTCCTCGGATTTATACATTCTCACGATGTTTTCCATCGCTGTCAGCAGATAGGGTTATCAATTTAAATTAGTAAATGTACGCGAATTCCGAAAAATTCAGGGTTAAAACCTGCCGCCGTCAAATCGATATTTCACCGGTGTCAAACCACGATAATAGTATTCAGTAGTATTTGCAATCGTTGTTAATTATCGTTAGATAATTTGCTATTTTGTATCGTAATTCTGCTTATAACAATAACGCGGTAATGAAATTAATATTCGTCATGTCTATTCAGTAGCATGTGATTGAATGGTGTGCATCAGTTGGACATTTCTAGTTTATGTATCTTGATATATTAATTTCTTTTATAGCCATGATATATGGAACTTTATTGACATTTTGTCTTTAGCGCTAAAGCTATATCGGAATTTGGAATCTAATTAATCCTTAAATATATATTATAAAGCCCGTGTACATAAATACTCTTTCAAATAAAACCTACTAACAGATTTCGCAGAAATGTATTATAAATGCGAGTATGAATTATTTTGTGACAACAAATTTTGGGGTGTGAGTGGTGTCGAACAACATCATAAGACTTGAGACACCCAAGCCAACCTCACCTGCATGTGATGTACCCTGCTGAATAACGAACGAGGCAATGGCGAAAGCGGGGTGGTAGAGCTTTACAGCCTGACTTGGTCGCAACCACCATGTATATAGCGAAAAAGTCCATCATAGTGATTCGCTTCCGCGGGTCGCGTTTCGGGATCAGCCTGTGCATATCCAGTTTTTCACAGGCCGGCATGACAGCGGCGAACGGCCATGAATAGTGTGTCACTCGCTGGTCGCCATTGTTTTTGGATTGTATTATGCTTACTATCAGGCATAGTGCAGTCATTTTGTCAGCCAACAATAAAAAAAAACTTTTAAGACGTAACTACTCAACCGATCATCATCCAATCATCATAAAAATTTGTGTGCGCATTGTCAGAAGGATAAGAAAGTACTTAGGGTAGCAACTTTTAAGAAACGAGCGTATACTTCTATGAAAGGCCGGCAACGCACTTGTGACTCCCCTGGTGTTGCTAGTGTCTATGGACGGCGGTGATCACTTACCATCGGGTGACCCGTCTGTTCGTTTGCCTCCTATAATATAAAAAAAAAAAGAAAAAAAATTAGTAATAAGCAAGTTTTAATCTGTGGTGACTTCAATATAGATATTTTAAGTACGACGCCAGAGGTCACTATGTTCACATCATTATTTAGGTCGTTTAACCTGGATCCTCTTTTTAATGAGCCAACCCGATGTACGTCTCAAACTGCATCTTGTATTGATAATGTTTTTACTGACTTCACGACCATTGGCGGTAGTATTGTTACTGGGATACGGTCTGACCACAAAAGACTCCTTGTTAAAATAAATTGTGATAAACCTAGCAGCGACTGTAAGAAAACAACTAGGCTTATATCCAAAAATAGATTAGGTCTTTTAAATCATAATATTGCACAAAAGTTATCTTTCAAGACTTTTATTAATTAATATCTAGATAATGATTATAACAGCTTACTTAATATCATAAGCAATCAATTTAGTAAACATTGCCCAAGAAAAATTGTTAGTGTAAACAAAGTAAAAAAATTTAGTGAATGGGCAACTATATGTATTAAAATAAGTAGAGATCGTTTGTATGATCTATATTATAAGAAATCACTAACAAATAGTGAATCATTTCATGCCTACGTTAGTTAATCTAAAGTTTTTAAACGTGTTTGTGTAGCTGCCAAAACAAAATTTTTAGGAAATAAAATTCTCTAGTCTAGAAATAAGACCAAGATGTCTGGCATATAATAAATAAAGAATTAGGAAGAAATGAAATAAATGATAACGCATTTAATCTAAGTGTCGACGGAGTACGTATTTCGAACAGTTCAGAGGTAGCAACTGTTTTCCAAGACTATTTCACTAATATCCCTTCACAAATAACTATAAGTATAACGTCATCAGCCCAGCCAGTTCATAAGTGCCTTATTAGGGCCTAAACTGTATAAAGTATTTTTGATTTTATTTTATTTGATAATGTATAATATAATAAGTAAATAAAATGTAAATTTACCATTTATTAAAGTGCTTCTTATAATTATTTGAAATCAATGATTAGTTAATTAATTTGATACACTTTACACTGTATGTTAAATGGTCGAATAAGTGTCTTATTATCTAAGATAGAAATCTATAATATCTATCTACTTTAGAAAATGGATCCTTAAATATTTCTTATACCATTAAACATGCTATGTATTTTAACCCGAGCAATGCCGGGTTTCGCAGTTAGTAAACTTATATCTCGTCGAGTGCTGTCTGATGGTAGTATAAAACAACGAGTAGTTGCTTCTGTTACTTATAACATGTTTTATGATGAACTACTCTTAAACAGCCAGAAGAGATTATGGCTTAGTAGTTTAGCTTGTTCAGACACCGCGTCGAAACAGCACAGGTTTGAGTCCCAGCGAATAAATCGATATCATATATATAATAAAACTATATCATAGTGTCTGGGTTTGTTCTAAGGCCACTTGACTAACCTTCAACTAAAAATTAGTCACTACGTACCTATAGATAGCTATTTTATTTTATAGAAATCTCTCTGCTAGTGGATCTATAGTTTATAGTGCACATTATGCTCGTATTTACAGTTCCTTATTATTGATTACATTTTCTGAGTGCAGTTTTGAGAATAAGAGAATCTTTAAAGTGTTAATGTATTTCCAACGTAGATCTATTACTTTGCAATGCTTTTTAGTCTAAACGGCTTCATAGATTTTAACATATGGGGTGTCGTGGGAATTTTCTCAGTTGTGGGAGTTTCTTAATTTATTTTTGGCAATGAATATTTTAGATTATTACCGACATTGTCGAGTAGATAATAGTATTACAAGTATCTCGCAATAGTTTCAATGTTCTAACAAGATTGTGACCCCCTTGTTAGAACATTCCAGAAATTTTGTGACATCTCAGAATACATGCTCTGTGGTGTTATTTTCCATCAACTTCACTTATGCACAATAACTGAACTACATTACGTAAAATATCACCATATGTTACAAAATATAGAGGCTGATAACATACCTACTATAAGATCTTACCAAAAACTCATTCTAGAAGTGACACAGACGTATTTAAGTCTTTTGATCCTGAATGTAAAAGGGAGCAGGTATATATTATAAAATAATATTTTCTGAGCTTTCATTGATTTTGCGTTTTTATTTATTCATAATTTCACTAACTTAAACATAGATATTATACACAAATAACCAAATAAGTACAACGATATATTATCCATTAGAAACATATTATCTAATTCCCGACATTGACATATTATTCTCTCTAACAAGCTTAATCCTCGCCAAAACGAGATAACTATAAGAAATTACAACTAATTTATCAGTCTTATTTTAGATATTAATTCCACTAAATATACAGTTTAAAACCTATCGCGCATCTGCGTTCACACAATTAAAACCAGTGGTAAATCGTAAGTGTGTGAAAGACCTTATATTTTTTTAAACTATTTATAATTAAGTATAAGTATACAAAATTATTCAAAAGTTAATGTTAATGTACACATATATAATTCTTCTCCAATAAATTAAACCATAACAAAGTATCTTAAAACTATAGTAAGCAATACTTAAGTAGCAGGTAAGACAATTTGAATCTTTAGGATACACCTAGTCTACTATAATATTTAGTTTTCTATTACATAAGTAACCAATTGCTAAATTTTGGGCGAATAAATTTCTAGATATGTACAAAAGCTTACTATATATTATGCAGAATGTTGTGCTTTGTACATATCTATATGGCATTTTATTCACGTAGGCGCGGAAATTTTTACTATAGCAAATGAATTTGCCTTCATTTTTACACAACGACAATCTTCTCGATAATGTCTTTAATCTTTGTTTCTATAAGTTGGTCTTGTCAACGCTGCTGACTTCATGCACAACTTTAGGTCGTGGCTTTTGTGGCTTCTTACCAGCTGAAAAAAAAAATGACATATGCGTGTGACAGTGTTTTTTCTAAGTTCACCTGGCTAGCTACCATCTTGGACTACGTCGTTATTTAATATCAGACGAGATTGTGATTAAACGGTAAAACTATGTCATATTTCTCAAAGCAAAAATCAAAAATGACTTAATATATCCCGATCAAGCAGAAAAAAATCTGAGAAACAATGATGCATAAAGAGATCCTTATATATTTTCATTGTGTCCTATGTAAATACATAACATTGGGTTCTTCGTTAATATTTGTGTTGAACTATATTCTATTTATTTTAATTTATAATGTTGCACTCTGTCCAACAACTTGTTGCTTACCGTTCATTAGAAGTTTCTGGATGGTGGAAAAAGGAGCATCAATGCAAATACAAAGTATAAACGCAGCAACGATAGACAAAGATATATCACCCATGAACCTGTAAAGCTGTAATAAAATGAAAATTAAATTTAGTCCAAAATCTTATATAGCAATATGGTAATTTCTCAAATCTACTTGGCAGTGCAGCACCAATGATTGCGCAAAATGTAAAGAAGCACATGGACATTTATTGTACATTTTATGCAATATAGGTAACATTAAGAAAAAACAAAATATTGCTTACAGCTTCACCATTGGAGAAATAATGTGTTTTAACCCAACTTCCATTGGCTGTAAAAATGATAGGAAGATGAATCAAGTACATGGCATAAGAGAGACGAGCAGGCAGCTTCCAAACCCTCAGTGAAAGGAACCAATTTATTGGACCTAGATGGGAGTTTTAAGATTATTAAATTTTCACATTTTAATATTCTTATACATAAATATTTCAGAAAATAATACTAACCGCCGTAACCCTGGACACAGGCGAATATCAACCAACCCAAAGCGCAGGCCCATATCGCTCTCATGTACGAGTTCAAAAAGTTATCAAACATTTGACCAGTATGATCTGGCTGCATTACTGGATACATGGAGAATACACAGAAACTCAACAAGATAAAGCATATGACCCAGAGCACAGTAACGTTGAGCTAAAAGAATTGTTAAACACAGATTACTTCAAAGGTTTTATTTCTCCGAAGAAGCTTCTATTGTCTATTTAAATTAATGTAGAATACTAAGTAAAGTCTATGGCCTCGTTTAGTTGCATGAAAGTAAAGTTACTGCATATGACTCATCATACTAAATTCACAGTTAGATGAAGTTTCTCAGCAAAAACTATTCTCTATATTCGTTTATATAGTAGTCCTTTGCTTGTCCCAGTTTGTTTAAAATTTTATATTATAGTAGGTAATTCTATATCTTTAATCATAATAATTTTAAACTGTTTAATATGATCTAAAAACATTGTTTAAATGAAATATTAAATTTTAATCTCATTTGTGTGAAATATTAGAATCAATTTTAGACACCTCATTGAGAATATGATAAAGATTCTTATGAATATATTCCGAGCTGATTAAGTTATTGAAAGGCATATCAGTAGTTATTTTTAGACCGGTTACAAAATTTGTATCAAAGTAAAGCATATGTAACTCTTGTGACAAAATTCAGGAAGGCATGGTATAATAGTATGGCATATGTTGTTTCAACTGATATCCAAAATATATAAGCAGGAGTTATACACTAAACTTCTTACAAACAAGAAGCTATCTGTGATCTCCGTTACTTCATAAATTAAAAAATATATCTTTCTTTTTGTTTTGTTTTGTTCTTAATTACTAAACTGTATACGAGTATTTAAAGCCCACCTAATAGCTACATTACCACATCTTATTTATAATATATATTACTAGCGGAACCGGCGGACGTTATTCCGCCCTGATAATTAAAAAAAAACCATGATAAATTATATATCTAAATCATCCTCAAAAATCACTTTATCCACTGGTGAAATGCACATAGAAATCCGTTCAGTAGTTTTCGAGCTTATTGCGAACAGACAGACAGACCTGACAGAGGACTTTATTTTATAATATGTAGTGATAAAGTAAAAACAAAGAACATAATTATTTATCGAATTCTAAGCACTAGTGCAATCTTGAAGCAATATGTATTTTAATATTTAACTCACCCTTGTCATGCGTAGTTTTTTGTCTCTGTATAGATGAAGTAAATAGCCATACACCATCCCAACAAAGAAAGGAGGAGCCCGAGGTAATGTATTGAGATAGTAATTTCTGACGTACGAGTTAAATTCTGCAAGGCGTCTGTAAATTTTGCGAAACTTTATGTTAAAAATCTACCCTCATTAGTATAATTGGAATATAGCTGGCGAACGGCGAGGTTAAAAGAGGTTATGTAATAACAATTTCATATATTTGAGAATATTTTTTTACTTACAGTACTAAATCTCCTCTCATTTGATCAATTGTATTTCTAGAAACATGTAAGAACCGGGTTGAGACACAATTTTATAGTAAATCCTATGTAGGCACGAACTAAAAAGTTCGCCACATCTTAAGTGAAGCTATAGAACATTCTCCCGGCCAGTGTATTCCCTCCTTCCTATAATATGGCGTTCTTCTCGATTACTGGGTTGTTTTCGGAACCGGTGGTATTTTTTACGTTCATAAGCGCCTTCTTAGGGCCTAAATTGAATAAAATGTTTTTGATTTTGATTTTCCAGCGTAACGTAGAGATACATTTTTACGCAGGCCGGCATGACAACAGCGACCTACGATGGATGGCGTGTCTTTCGGTATTCGCCATTGTACTGTTCGCGATTGTACTGTGCTTACCATCAGACATAGTACAGACACGTTATCGTGCTAGATTAAAAAAAAAAGGACTTACGATGTATTAGCAAGGGCAGCAGAAAAGTTGTAGACAAAGCTGTAAGTAGTCGACGCTGCTAGAGATAATAAGACAAATACGCTGAGAGCTCCCCAGGCTATAGGCTGTCTTCCAAACAGAAATACCATAAGGATGGGGCAAACAAGGTACAGTTGGATATCCACTGACAAGTACCAAGTTTGAGAGAGACACTGAAAGGAGAAATACAAGATTACAGAACAGAAGATACAGAACTGCTTTGTAAATCATAGATTACTATGTTGTTTCGCTATGGTGTCCGATTATCGGATATTCTTGATCATTGGTTCTATCGACGATCAAGATCTTAGGCTAAACAATACGCTGGATCAACCATCGGATGAAATGCATGATTCATCATCATCATCAGCATGTAAAAGACCCACTGTAGAGCCATAAGCCTATTCATAAAGAAAGGTATGGGCATAATCACCGCGCCAGCCCAACATATATTGGCGATTTCAAACTCTGAGAAATCCAGTTTTATATTTTTCCACATACGATACTACTACAAAAACATTTCTAAGGTTCAGGTTTCCTCACGATGTTTTCCTTCACTGTCAGCCGATAGTGTTATCAATTTAACATTAGTAAATGTACGCAAATTCCTAAAAATCGTTGGGTCGTGCCGGGGTGCGATCCTGCGGACATCGGTCAAATTGTTTAACAAGTACCTAGATCACCACTACTTCCATACAATGCGTGGAATAAATTCAATGGATGATAAGTTCATAAACATTTTTCTACATAATAAATTTTATAAATTCAGCCTGTAAGAGACCCACTGCAGGGCCATAAGCCTCGTCCCGAAGGAAGGTACTTTTTCTACATACTTTATATATAACTAGCTGACCCGTGCGACTTCGTCTGCACCAAATCGGTTATTACCGGTTTCGATTGTACTTTTAAACGCGAAAAATCTAAATAAATCTCAAAACCCGATTGCAGCGATACCTACTGTTTCAAATTGTGAATCCCAACTATCCAGGGACTCACTCAAACATATACCCAGTTGGTATGTGAGAAATATTTTAAAATAAGCTTAGAATCCGTTCGCAGCATCACCTACCGGGTCCAATTAAGATAAAAAATAACCTACATATATTGCCGATAAATGTCTGCCTAGTACGTTGTCCCAGTAACTTCTGTCCCAATAAGCCTACAACCCGTTCGTAACATCATCTACCGGGTTCAATTAAAATAAAAACTAACCACAATTGAACTCTATCAACTTGATATTTTATAATGTAAACTATACTGACTGTATTGTAAACGCCTGCAAAAAAGGGAAAGGAACTACGTTCCAACTGGAGGTCCATGGACCTCTTAAGCTTTTTTTACATTACTGCCAATATACGTAGGTTAGTTTTTATTTTAATTGAACCCGGTAGATGATGTCACGAACGGGTTGTAGGCTTATTGGGACAAAAGGTACTGGGACAACGTACTGGGAAGACATTTATCGACAATATATGTAGGTTATTTGTTATCTTAAGTGGACCTGGTAGGTGATACTGCGAACGGGTTCTAAGCATATTTTAAAATATTTCTCACATACCAACCGAGTATATGTTTGAGTGAGTCCCTGGATAGATTGAAATGTATTTTATTACTTATTCTTAGACACCCGCAACAATTTTTTTTACAAAAATCTAAAAACTACAAATGCGTTAGATTTACACACATATTATTAGTATTTAGCATCTCTCTTTGCTTAATGACTTATATATTTTAGTGACTGCTTCTATCATTATATACTAGCGGGCCCGGCGGACATTGTCTCGCCCTGATCATAAAAAATCACCTCATGAATCATTATATCTACAGCTGAAAACTAACTGAAAATCCGTACAGTAGTTTTTGAGTTTATCGCGAAAAGACAGACGTGGCAGAGGACTTTATTAGCTAGAGCTATAGCTAAGTTATTCCATACATAGGTTTAGGTAGGGGGTAGAGCCACGCTGAAGCTATTACTGATTTCAGGATGAATAGGCCGGCTCGCCCGGGGTAGTACCACCCGACCCACAGAAAACCGAGGTGAAGTAACAATGCTTGCATTACTGCGTTTCGTTCGATCAGCGAGAGCACCGGAGGCCCACCTCTCTTCCCCTTCCTCCTCTCCCCTTCCGCTTCCTCCTCCTCCAACACAGTCTGGCAGCGCACTTACGACTCCCCTGGTGTTGCAAGTGTCTATGGACGGTAGTTATTACTTAACACCAGGTGACCCACCTGTCCGTTTGCCTCCTATGACATAAAAAAACTCGCTGATCGAACGAAACGCAGTAATGCAAGCATTGTTACTTCACCTCGGTTTTCTGTGGGTCGGGTGGTACTACCCCGGGCGAGCCGGCCTATTCATCCTGAAATCAGTAATAGCTTCAGCGTGGCTCTACCCCCTACCTAAACCTATGTATGGAATAACTTAGCTATAGCTCTAGCTAATAAAGTCCTCTGCCACGTCTGTCTTTTCGCGATAAACTCAAAAACTACTGTACGGATTTTCAGTTAGTTTTCAGCTGTAGATATAATGATTCATGAGGTGATTTTTTATGATCAGGGCGAGACAATGTCCGCCGGGCCCGCTAGTATATAATGATAGAAGCAGTCACTAAAATATATAAGTCATTAAGCAAAGAGAGATGCTAAATACTAATAATATGTGTGTAAATCTAACGCATTTGTAGTTTTTAGATTTTTGTAAAAAAAATTGTTGCGGGTGTCTAAGAATAAGTAATAAAATACATTTCAATCAATTTTAGAAATATCTGTGTGTCCATCTATCAGTCATTTTGAACACGCATCATAACTAATGTACTACGTTCGTGATAAAACCTTTTAAGAAAATTATAAAGCATATCTTTGAATTATGTAGTCTTGGTTGCACTGAAATCGGTTCGGTCTATGAAAAATTATTATAATTTTAATGACGACGAGACTTAAGTACGAGAGAAAAGTAGTTATTAATTAGACTTAATAGATTCAGATAACTTTATTAGTCACTGTTTTGCACATTAGGTTCCACGTGGACGAAGTCGCGAGCGGACCTAATATAAAATAATAAATCTAGCTCAATATTACTCCTTTTTAAATCAGGCAGGAAATCGTAAAGTTGTTTAATATTGTAATTTTGTTTCATGGACGTTAACCATATTTAATCAATGTTTAGTATCAGTAGATTTTTATAAATATTTACAAGCAATGAATAGATTTCAATAAATACTCACGATATTAACAGAATTCACGTAGTTCTGCACATGCAGCAAAGCAGACCACCAATACGTCTTACAGTTTTCGACGGCATGGGCAACGTTCACCCAGAACGGTCCATCAGAGGCGCGGTGAAAGAGTGTAATTTGTAGCAAAATGGCAGTTGCAAGGAGCGGAAACATCCGAAGCAATCGATTTAAGTAGAAGAGATGAATTGTCTTTATGAATCGAACTGAAAAGTGAAGGAGCTAATTACTTTTTAATTATTACCAGTTATAAATTCCTATCATACAATTTCATGGGTTTTTTTTAATTTTTTTCAAATAGTTATTAATTTATTGATTGTTTACCCAATTTGTCCAGTTTACGTCGTCCATTTCCAATATGAAAATCCTTGAATAAATTAGTCGTCGAATGAAAAGCAATTGTGCGATCAATCAATATCGCTTTATTCTACGATCGTACCAAATGTATAGCAATAATCCATGTAATCTTCAGATATGTAAATTAATTCCTTATAATTACAGTTATCTTCAAGATAAGTATGGCGAATAAGACACGTGTTCAAAGGAATGTCGTATTTGTTTTTTTTTTCGATTTCGTACACTGTATGTAGATCAAGTAAATGACTAATGAAAAGGCTAAAAGATTGATTGGTTAATCAACACATCGATCGAACACATCGAACAATTCTACTACTTGGCCTTTGTTGTTTCATTTCATGCGTACATATATTTTTCCTATTCTATTGCGTTAGTGCTTGTTACGGACAGATGAGTTATCAGGTCTCCATGTAATTAAATGTTTCTATGTACTGCGAACAGAGGAGTTGTCGTGTTATATTTCTCTCTACTAATGTAATGTAACTAAATGTAATGGGATGTATTTTATGATAATAAACACGATATATGTGTATGTTTAATGTGTCTGTTACAGACAGACGAGCTATTATTAGCTATTGTCTATGTGTATAAATTTGTTTATGTAATACGTACAGACAAACTGTCGTATTTCCTATGTAACTGATATTAATGTACAATATGTCTTATGTGATATTTAAAAATATCACTCATGTAATAATTCAAATATAACTGCCAACACGGTTATTATTATTATTTGTCTAATGTTATAGGAAACCATCACTGAAAATATAATGTGAATTTATGTAAACTCTGTAAATGTATGGATGAACGTGCGGCAGTAAGGCACGTATAATATACTAATTCTAAGACTAAAATTGTAGTGTTAAACTGAGGAATAATATGTATTGTCACCGTATTGCCCCGTTGTCACGCGCACGAGGACGTTCCGCAATCGAGTTCCGCGTTTTTATCCGCCAGTCCTGCGCGACAATGCGCCATAATAGTGCAGCCTCTTCCCGACTGGCGACGGTTTCGGGGGGACCAAAAATAGGCCCTTCTAAGGGCCAAACAGATGCCTCGCCTTCACAACGACTGACTACCAGCTTGCCCACTGACTCCGATATCCCACACACATCGATGACCACTGCTGTTCACCCTGAACCCCGCTCTTTTGAGCTTATGGAGCCTACACCTCGCTGTACGGCCGAGGAGGCGCGAAAGCTGCCATACCTGATTGCGTTGATTCGTTCGTTCGAACGAAGCGATGGATAGCGCTCTACCTGCGCTCTACCTCTTAAAAGACGAAAACGACGGCTTCAAACTCAGAAATCCCGACATCGAAGCATTGCAAACTCCCATAAACGGTAGTTTAACACTGCCCGAAATCCCACCGCCGCAACTCAAGCAGCTCGAGCCGCGTATAGAAGCAGCTCGTTGCGAACGATCGCCATCAAATTCACCAGATGCCCAGATACCGGAGAGCAAGAGATTCAAACCCCTGCCTCCCACGCACCAAACTACGGAACACCTCGAAGCGCAAGTTACTCAAGTTATATCCGTCGGGAGCTGCAAGGCGCCACTAGCGCCTGTAGCCGTGCCTCCTACAGGCAAACATACAGAACCCCGAAATATATTATATCAGGAATAATAATAAATATATCAGGAATGATATACCCGTCGAAAGTCGCGGGGCACCACCGGCGCCCACAACAGAGAACCAATCAACAGTACTGAGAGTTCCTGTAATACCCGCTGAGAGCCACGGGGCGCCACAAGCGCCCTCATCGAAACAGCCCACAGAACAAGAAGTTGCGGTTTTACCCGTCGAGAGCTGCGGGGCACCACAAGCGCCTGCATCTGTATCACAGAAGATGCCTGCGGAACCCCAAACGAGGACCGTTATACCCGCAGAAAGCCTCGGGGCGCCACATGCGTTAGCACCAACGCAATCGCAGCGATCTTATGCTATGATAGCGGCGGACCCGTCAACCTCGACTGCCCAGACGCCGGCGAATACTAATCCGCCACAAAAACTGCCACTAGGGGGAAGCGCCGCCGAAACAAGTACGACACACCGGCAACGCTGCCCGCCAAGCGTCGTGGAGAGCCTGCCTAACTGGCCGGAGCATTTCCAGCGGCTGGCGGACGCGCTGGGACGGACACCGATGGCGCGTGTACACGGACGCGGAGTACGCTTCCTGCCAAGCCACTTAGACGAACACAGGATCGTCAATGAATATCTCAAGCAAGTGGAAGGGGTGAGTTGGTTCACCTACTCATCCCCCACGGAAAGAAGTCTCAAGGTCGCGATTCGCGGCCTGCCAGTGGACACCGAGGCCGAAGAGATAACCTAAGCTCTCCGTGCGAAGGGCTTCCACCTGGAATACACCCGACGTATCCAGGGAAGAGGTGGAAGATCAAGGTGCATCTTCCACTGCTCCCTGGAAAGAAAACCAGGCCTCATTCCGGTCATATACGACATCCATGAGCTCCTTCTATTAAAGATAACTATTGAAGCCTGGCGTGGGAGGAGAGGCCCGGCACAGTGCCATCGATGCCAACTCTTCAGGCATTCCACCACTGCTATCGCCCGATAGCCTGCGTGAGGTGCATTGGTCCGCACTTCGCAACTAACTGTGACCGCCCACGCGAAGAACCTGCGTCCTGCGCAAACTGCGGCGGGGCGCACACATCAAATAACGCCCGCCTGTGTCCCGTGTTCCGCCGCGAGGCGCATAACCGTCGAGCTGGCACCGTCGTCCGGATGGGTGACACCGGACGACAAGAGGAACGCAAGAGCTCAGCGCCTACAATGATCAATGAGGCGGCCGCGAGGAGCTTGATGGCCTCCGCGAATGCCCCCGGCAAGAGAAGACCCAGTGCAAGACAGCTAAAATGCAAAGGAGGAACCCGAGAAGCGACGGAGGCGACCCAGCCGCCAAAATCAGCAGAGGACACCACAAAGAATGCTTTCATTACATTTATGAAGACTCTGGCAGTCTCAACCACCCCGGATATCATACAAAAATGTCTGAGAGCCCTGCAAGCGCTGCAAACCGATGGCCAGGCCTCTCAGTCAACAGCCACAACTAAATAGAAGCCTGTTACCACACACACACCACCGCCAGATGGCGTGATGAAGCCGCTATCGCCCACCGGAACGAGGGGGCGACTAATAAATAATCAGACACTCCCGCTGAGGCGGGAGTCGAGAGAAGCCACCGTCAAGAGGGGCAACCCAGGAACGGTCCCCTTGCGGGGCACGCGTGAAGATTGCGACGTGTATTGTCACCGGCTCGTTACATATACAGTCCACTGAAGTTATTGAAGTCAATCAATGTTTTATTGCTTCTGAAGCCTGAACCCAACAATAATATTTAATGATGGTTTTCCGCAAAGTAACGCTTTCTTCAATCCAATATTCTAGAATGGTTGAACTGACTTTTATGAAAAGGCGTTTACCAATATTCAGATGACTTTTCAGAACATTATGCAGACTATAATTACGCTTCTTCTACATGGGCTAGACGATAAAGAGAAGATTAAACAGAGATAACTTAAAAAGCTAAAGAAGTTGTAAATGTTAAGGTATAATAACTAAAATATATAAAAGACAGCTAATAATTAATTCAAATCGAACATTTGGATCCCATGAACAACCAAGCCATATTCACTATAATAAAGTCATACCAGCTTGTATAATTATAATTGGATTACTTGTGAAGCATTCATAATACTAAATGATACTTACGTCTTGAAATTTTTCCAACAGTAGTGTAAACAGCAAGTATACCGGACAGCGTGAAGAATGTATCGACTGTGATTGGGGCAGCGTTGACCCAAGTCATTTTGAAAGCTGCTAAATTCTGAGAACAAAATACACTGAATTTACCCGATAAAAATTACAAGATTTTCAGAATTCTATTTATCTTACCTATAGATGTGATTTAAGGTTTTAACGAGGTAAACCTAGAAGAATTTACTGACTTTCAAATATAATAGTCGTAAAGCACGTTATGAGTGATCAGGTGAAAAACAGGGATGTAGTCCGTTGAAGCCGTTAAGACCTTGCTAGGTCAATAACGTAGTCAGTTCGAGAAAAAAAAAGAAAAACAGTGAAGTTGGAATTTAATAACTTACATCAATAGTATATCGCAGATTGTGGATATAAGTAAGTAAAGTCATGGAGTAAGTGTGTCCCACAATGACCCACATCATGGAGATTGCTCTAATTCCATCGACACACTCCAGTGCTCCGGGGAACGATTTGAAGGTAAGAAAACGTCGAGTATTGGTATAAACAGAGAAGCTCGAGTACAGGACATTGATAGAAGATAAATCTGTAATGATAAAAATAGCGTAACAATTAGATTTAGCCTGATGAATGTACAAGTAGGAATACTGCAAGCACTGAATAAATAATGGTTGGGTTAATTGAAAAAGTATTTCACAAGCGACTGCGGAAATGGCATAGCATGGTAAATTAAATTTAGGAACCAAACAGATTTCAAAAAGTTTCATAAATTTAAATGATGGTATGATAAAATACTGATTTCAAATGATACTAACGTACAAGGCTATATCCAAGAAACTATATTAGTTGCAGTTGATTTGCTATGTTCAACGAATTTCCATCTTCGACTACATTACCAACTCCTATGAGATTGGTAATGTACAAACACTATTGTTTATTGACTTACATTATTACAATGCGATAACAATACTATGTTATTGAATTATATAAGAAATCGAGATAGAATCTCGAATACTATAATTACAAATAAACCAATAAGGCTCAGACAGATATTTGTCTGTGAAAGAAATTCTTTTTTGATATTTATTTGTTATATATAACATCTAAGTTTTACATTAACATGTTCTACTGCTTGTTAAATTATTATTCGGGTTTTATATAACTTCTTACCTAATACATATAAATTTTTCTAATAGTTTTCAATTTGGCAAATCTAATATGAAACCGTATAGAAATTCTAACGCATACCCGTTCTCTTTAATTTGTATAAACTGGTTATTAGATATAAAATTATTAGAGGAATTTTAATAAAGGTAAGCATACAAATATAGTAAATATGTGTATAGTATTTGCTAAAAGTTCAATCTACCTATTACTTACCTCGCTTTAAAACAAAAGTGAGATATAAATCATATGCAGTACTGATTACGATGATAACCCCGATCAGGGAAAAGATAACTCTGAAACAATATTGATGTTTAAGTATTTAGATAACACCGCAGTTTAGCGTGTGGCCACAATCTCATGTGATGTTAAACGACGATGCGGTCTAAGGTGGTGCATACGCTAAGCCTAGAGAGGGACTGGCTCAAATGTAGCTATCGGAACACATTTACAGGTACTTGGCGTCATAAACTTGATGGTGGTAACTAGTCAGACGAATTAGAAAAAGCCCTGTCATCATGCTATCTATGGTTTTATCGTGATGTTTTTCTTCGCCGAAAGCTTCGACTTAATTACAATGATTGGAAATTGCGCGACACTCGAGTACACATTACAGAGTAGCCTCCAAACAATTATAATAAACAAATATACAGCGTATACTAATAGAAAGTAATTATCTTATTGACTAATGACGATATTCGTAGCATTTTTAAAGAAAAGTAAAATAATCGAAAGCAATTTATGTAAAATAATAAGATAAAGAAGATGATACTTACATAGCAGCGTAATCAGCACCAGAAACTATCTTATCGTTTGGTAAACGACAGAAATACTCTCCATATGTTAGATTTAAAAACGGTGTTTGAGATATAAAAAAATCTATAGCCTGTCTTGATGAGCATACTTTCGGGATGCAGATGCCCAAAGTCAAGCCACTTGTCAACGTTGTGACCATTGGAAATATTCTAAAACGATAGGTTAATTTAAAGCTATTTTACGTTATCATTTATTATTATTTATCCACAGATTTAAGAATTAGACAAGTTGCGATACTGTGTTATGTCTATGTCTCTTGTTTAGCGTATTAAGCTAACAGTCTAAATTAAGTTTTTATTTATTACATATGTTTAAGTCACTGTTCATTTGCACAAAGCGTAGATATGATCAAGTATGTCCTAGTGAGCCCCGAAGAACAGAACTTGCTGGTCGCCATTATCATTATTTAAGTCCTATGCTATATAATAAAATCAACAAAACTCTCAATATTTATCCACTTATCAAAATTAAATGTAAAAAAAAAATGTTTAGTTGGCTTTTGGGTCTAACGCATGAAGAAGCCGAAGAACTACTATCATTTACATAATTAGTTTACTTGCAATTGTTTCTTGCTAAAATATAATATTATCAAACCACACTTAAATTCTATACATGCATATCACTCAACATGACATTAACTCACGCTTGCTTAGCAGCATTTCATTATTAGATAAGCTATTTTTACATTGTTGCATATTACGATTTATGTGTTAACTTTTTCAAACAAAAAGCTTAGTGTTGTCCGGCGGTGAGTGTTGGTGGCTGTAACACAGTTATTAACTACAGCAGTCACTAATGCTCATGTAATTATAATTTTGCTAGTAATTCGGCTAGCTAATATAATATAATAATAGTAATATAGTTATAATTACCATTCTAACATTTCTCTGTAAAATTGTATATGTATTGTATATGTATAAATAAATAAATAAATAAAAATAAATAAATAAACTGTTTGTTTTATTTCTCATTATATGAAATTGTGATATCTGCGATACGGTTTGTAACCAGTGCAGATACCAATATTATTGTTAATTACATAATTAACAGTCTAATGTGTACAAACACATTGATTGGAACATTAAAATATTATTATTATTATTGTAACTGAGTTTTTAGCTTTCGCCATATTAGCCCTATAGCTTGGTTTCGGGTTGCGTGAGAACAACCAAATAACTTTAAACCTAATCTAGGATCATCTTTTAAGTGCACCTAGTGGAACATATCTATCGGTTCTTAACATCAAATTTTCGATTTGAGGGTGTTTAGTTAGGTGGAGATTAGAAAAAGCTCTACAGCCTTGCGCCTTACTATAGTTTCATCGCGAAGTTTTCTTATCACTAAACCACTGGTATACTGCACTATTCTACTATCATTGAGCCACCATTATTACTACGTTGCCAAAATCGTCGTAAAACGAAGTATAAATCATTAAATAATTTAAAATATTCATAGCAATATTTCTCTAATTGCAGTTTCCATTTAAGTTTACGCTTCTGTGTTTTTCCTTATAATAATTAAAATATAATCAAATAAACATTTTAAAATGAAGAATGTTATTTACCATTGTTGTCTTATCTATTAAAAGCTCTGTTACACAGATAAAATTTAAGCACTTTTATGAAGTTAACTACTTCCATATTTTAAAACACAACGCGATAAAAAAAAATAGTAGTAAGATAGATGTAAAAAATAAATTATTTACTGTAACTTTTAAAATGAAATAGTTTATAAAACATTTTCAGTGCACATTTTTCTTAGTACATGAAATAACATATTTGTAAATTTTACGCCCGAGGCTTAATTAAAAACATTCCTAAGAATCTTTCATGTTTATTAGATCTAATCATATAGGCTCTTGTAAATAAATGGTTTACGATGAATAGGTAATAATAAATTCAGTTCATAATATTGTGAAAATACCTCGAGAAAACTGACTTGTTTAACAACGGACCATTCAGTCATGTGTGGTATATAAATTATGTGATCAATCAACATGTCGTCCGGAATAGATTTTGTTAACCAATATTTTGAATATAATAAAAAAGATAATAAATGATGTTTTCCCTATACTATGTTGCTACAATATTATTAGCTATATAAAAGAATAATCAAGTATTCTCAGGGTCATTTAATGTGATTGTTAAATAAAATACGACCACCTGTTATGAATTTATAGACTGCTACTTCACTATCTTTGTAGTATTTGTTTTGTTACCACATGCGTCACTACCAATGATTAAAAAATATTTAATAAACATATAATTTTAGAGAGTGATGGCTATAAAGAACTAAACACTTTGATAAATAAAGATCGATTTAGCACTTAATATACTCAGCATATAAAAACAAAATAGTATGCTTTGCTATAGTCTAGTGATTGACTGAAGTACAAAACTTTCGAAAGCTAAATTTTGTAAAAAAATATAATCTAAATACTAGAAACTGTAAAAAACTGGTCGTCCCATGTTTCAGACTCAGTAAAACTAGTAATATTTTTTTAGTATGTCAAGCGGGTCTTTTGTGTCAAAAGGCTATTATACAGTGGATCAAAATGTGGACGATGGTGATGCCTGGAATTAACACCACACTGTACACCCACTAAAACTATTGTAACGTATAATTTATTGTAAATATATATATGTTAAAAAGATAACCCAATAGAGTTTCTTGCCGGTTCTTCTCGATGACTGGTTTATTTGTCCGAACCGGTGGTAGTTTTGACATTCATAACCACCTTATTAGGCCCTAAATTCAATAAAAATATTTTGATTTAAATCAGTGGAATGAAATATGGAAAATATAGTATATTTGGAGATGAAATGGGGCGATGACGTGACCAAAACTTTAGCACTTTTTCGGATGAGACTAGAACAGACTCAAAGATTTCAATGCTAAATAGAAGATTGGCACTATACAAGTAATTTCACTAAATATCACAATAATAAGGTACGTAAAAATATTAAACGTAGTATATTATTTGAATTAAAGTAATATTACCTCAACTCAGGTTGACTTTGCCCTGCCAGTTCCATAGCAAATCGTCTAAGTTTGGAGGAAGTTTCAACTAGAGCAATAGTTTCATTGTCAGGTTGAGGCCACGGTATTTCAGGCCACGGCAGCTCCGGCAACGGAATCTCAGGCCAAGGAATATCTGGCCATTCCGGGAATTCAGGTATCTGTATAGGTTCTTGTTCGAGAGGTACGATGATCGCGCAGTATTTTCCTTGTATTTCCATGTTATCTATCATTTCGTTAATCCCTAAGCATTGGAAGTAATCGCCTAGGTCATTCACATTCCCACCGAATAAACCGGGAGGAAATTTTGCGCTTGCATCCAAGACTGAAATGAAAATAAGCACGATAATAGCGGTTCTAATCGCTTAAGATACATATCATAAAAGTTTAATTGTTAAGTTATGAAGTATTAAACTTCTCAACAAATATTTAATTTATATCTAATTACGAAATTCGTGAGTCAGAGTATCAAAAATAATACAAATTACTTTAAACTTAATTTATTTAAATTACAAAAATAATACGTGAATGCCGTCGATGCTAAGCTAACACTATCGAATGATCATCTCGTCCAGTAATTTATGCAAAATTAATATGGTTTTCACTGAAACTGCTGACTGGATGCCTCGTGCACTTGTATTACCGTGGAACGTTTCCACTGCAGTTGCCGACTCAATACCCCATACACCTGTCGCACCGTGTTGTGATGACGTAACTATCTATCTTCTTCTATACGTATAATAAAAATGAATTGTCTGTATGTAATATTAAAATATATATTTTTTACTGATTGGGTATGAAAGTATACATACTACTGATAATAAAAATGCAATTTTTAAAATGTTTGTCGGGCTGTCTTTCTCTCTGTTTATTCCGGGTAATCTCCGAAACGGCTGGACCGATTTTGACGGAAATTTCACTGGGAGATAGAAAAAAATATAGCGGGTTACTTAAGCTACTTTAAATTTGACTAGCTGTTAACCGCGGCGTCGTCTGCAATGCTATCTCCAAAAAGGTTGGACCGATTTTCACGGGACTTTCACCAACGGATAGTTGAACTTATAAAATGTAATATAGTTTATTTTAATTTAGGCTAGCTGATAATCATGGCTTCGCCTAAAACAAACTTTTTTCTTATTCCTAAGGCTTTTAAGCTTTAAGGCTTTTTTCCTAAAACAAACCTAGATAATAGTTACATTACATTGTAGAAAATTAGTCTCAATTAGAGTTCTATCAGTACGTGTGTTGTTTCGATATTTGATAAAATAGTTTTCTAAATATTATTGAGTCTTGCAGTACTTAGGTTGGGGTTTGTGAATCTACGATTAAAATAATCAGTTGAGGTGTTTGCATTTACCGTACTATGTTGTATTTATACTAATATTATAAAGACAGGTAAAGTTTTGTTTTCGATAAATCCTTGGTAGTACTGATCCGATTAAAAAATATATTTCACTGTTAGAAAGGTATATTATTATCCCAAGTTCAGTATCTCAGTGAAAAAGATGGTTTATATGTCAAAAAATAAATTTGATAAAATTAAGATTGAATGTCGATTTCACGTATACTTTACAAATTCTTGTAAAACAAACAACTAAAGCAAAATGGAAATTTAATGTATATAAAGTTAATTTTTACAGTACGTTAAGTGATGAAGTTGCAAGGGGTACTGGGAAGACATTTATAGGCAATATATGTAAGTCAGTTTTTACCTTCATTAAACACTTTAGGTAATGCTAGGAACAGGTTCAAGGCTTATTTTAAAAGATTTCTCATATACCAACTGGGTATATGTTTGACCGAGTCCATGGATAGTTTGAATTCACAATTGGAAGTGCTAGATGTCGCTGCAATCGGGTTTTAGGGTTTTAAGATTATTTCCGTTTCAAAATACAATTGAAATCGGTAATAACCAAATTGATGCAGACAAAGTTGCACGGGTCAGCTAGTCTTCAATAAATATAATGCATGATAAAAAAACTAATTAATCATCATTACAAATGTAAAGAGACAACAAAATTCTTTATAGCGGTACAGAAAGAAAAATAATTGTATTGTAACTAAAGTAAAGCTAAGCATAGACTGACATAAGCATATTATTCAAATTCTTCAAGAGGTACAGTGATTGAGCTAACCTGAAAGACATATTGCCGTAACAAATAATAATCAAATAACAAAAGCCTCATTATAAAAACACTAACTTCACAATACCAGGAGATTAACTCCCTTGAGAATAGGTATTCATTGTTAATAAATTTTCCACAGCACAAAAGAGTATTAAATTTACACGCAAGTGTAATGAAGAGCATACCCAAGAGGATTATCAGTTTTTTAGAAAATCGCAGAAATACAGACGTACGTACTGCTCGAATACATAAACTCCTTCTTTTGAACTACGTTAAAAAGGCGTGTAGTAGCCAGTTCCATCGATTAAATACTTCTGAAATGTATGGTTTAATAAAATTGTATATTGTTTTTTAAGAGATTATCTTCCAATGTTAATAACATATTTGATAACGTTAAAATGGCATTATTGTCAAAAATATTGTAACTAAATTGCAGTATCAATCGGCAAACCACAGGTCAATTAAATATATAATAACTAACTATTCTCTATAATCCTGGTTTATAAATTTCACTTTGTCTATGATTATAAGGGTAAGTATGAACACAAATTAAATCACACATTATTTATTATATGACTAAAGTTTATCTAAACAGATACGTTATTTCAAATGCGGCTCTTAACATTGAAATACATAAAATGGAGTAACACAATAGATAATATAATACAATAGAACACCGTTTATTGGTAAATATTTTAAACACCTGAAATATTTATTAACTCGTGCGTTAACATTGTATGAGTAAACATTTAATTTAATTCATATTCTTGCTTAATATCATACGATGCGCACTTTCAATCGTGACAATATTGCGCAGCCTTGCTTCTAATTTTTGTCTGTATGATTCTAATTCAGTACAAGATCAATTTTGTAAATGTCAACATTGTGTTTATTTTCCCATTAAAAAAAACATGTTTCACTAAAGTTAAAGGAGAGTGGAATCATTTACGTCTGTAGCAATTACCTCTAGTACCCTACACATGCTTTCCGTCTGGTGCTAAACGAATGAAAGAAGAAGAAAGAAAGAAAGAAATGCCCATTTTACTGTAAACACCAACATATCGTGAACGGCGGTAGAAAACCTCTTCAAAAACTACCCCAAATTCTACAGTGGGACACATGCCAATAGAATGCATGGCTAATGGGAAGATTAGTCACTAGTGCCTACCTCAGTGGTCCTGGCAAACTCTATTGTATGTAGCCTTCTTGAGGGACTAGGCGACACCCATCAAGTGACCATTTATATCGACCTTTCTCGTGGGAACAACATGACAAGTGAATTTAATGTTAAAAATACTAATAAACCCATAACAAAAACAGCACCAATGATACAGCAAACGCTTCATAAAAGTATGTTTGAACGTACAAAGAGCAACTCTCTTCCGTCAATAACAAAGGAGTTATCATGTAGTTTAATAACTACAGATAAACCAAAAATTGACGTTAAACTCTGGCAAAAAGATGAAATACCATCCTCCAAGAGAAAAAGAATTGAAGTTAGTCCAAATATCACCGACAAATCTAATAAGCTATCAGAAACGGATTATTCAATAAGCACAATGAACAGATATGATATTTTGGAACTTGACAAAGAAGATGAACAAACAATAGAAGTTGAACACACCAGGAATACTAAACCGGAACCAATCTTTGTCACTGGTATCTTAAATATAATACAGTTGAAAGAAATACTAAACAAAATTACTGATACATACAATCTAAAAAAAAACGAAAATACAAATACCACCTATTAAAACTATCAAGGGCTTATGGGCTAAATCGGATCTAGATAAAGCAATTACATAGCAAAATATCTTAAAAACGTTTTTCTACCAAATCTTTGTAAACACTCCGGATATGAGCAGGAGATCATTAAGTATATTGATAGCCCATTACCGATGCACTTACCACTGAAAAGCACATCTCCTAAAGAAGTTCAACGTGAAATCAAAAACTTAAAAAGGGGTAAACCACCTGGATATGATAAGATTGATGCTATTGTGTTCCAAAACCTACCTAAAACAGGTATTCTACTTTTAACATTGGTCTTTAACGTTTGTCTCAGACTTCAAATTTTCCCATCTCAGTAGAAAATTGCACATGTAATAATGGTACCTAAACCAGGTAAACAACCGAATGATGTAAGCTCCTACGGGCCTATTAGCTTGTTACCTGTAATAGGTAAACTCCTAGAAAAAAAAATTAAATAGAATTCATTCTAATCTCTTCGATATTATTCCGCAACATCAGTTTGGTTTTCGAGAACAACATAGCACTATTGAGCAAGTACACCGGCTTATTGATACTATCAATAGAATATTTGAGAATAAACAATATTGCTCTGCAATATTTCTAGATATAGGACAAGCTTTTAATAAAGTTTGGCATGAAGGACTTTTATATAAATTAAAGCAGATGTTACCACATTCATTCTACCACATATTAAAATCATATCTCAATAAAAGATGCTTTGAAGTCAAGGTAAATAACTCTATATCCTCATTATGTGACATCACATCAGGAGACCCTCAAGGTAGTATACTGGGTCCAGTGCTGTATCTGATATATACAGCAGATTTACCTACCTAATAGATACGATAACTGTTACTTACCCAGATGATACAGCCATCCTATCGGTACATGAGCATCCTGTAACAGCAACAGATAATCTCCAGAGTAATCTATTGAAAGTTGAGGAATGGTTGAATAAATGGCGCATCGAAGTAAATGAAAACAAATCTGTTCACGTGACGGTCAGCCTTAGAAGGCAAACTTGTCCACCCATAATCCTAAACAATAACATCATACCTCAAGCTGCACACGTAAAATACTTAGGTATGCATTTAGATCGGCGTCTTAATTCGCAAAAACACATTTGGACCAAACGTAAACAGCTTAACATGAAATTAAGAAGCATGTATTGGTTATTAGAACCTAAATCAAAGCTCTCTCCTACCTGTAAATTTACAATATACAAAGCCATCTTGAAACCAATTTGGACATATGGCATCCAACTCTGGGGTACAACGAAAAATAGCAATATAGAAATTCTAGAACGATTTCAATCTAAAACAATACGCAACATGATAAGCATCACATACTACATAAATAACAGATACATCTATATGGATCTTAATATCAAAACGGTCAAACAAGAAGTTGTTGAATTCAGTAAAAAATATCAAAGTAGGCTGTCCAAACATATTAATATACTGGCATCGAAACTGGAAGGCGAAGGGAGCATCGTGCACAGTCGGTTAAAAAGGTTCGGTGTTTCGAACCTGAAATCTAGGTTCTAGCAACACTCACATTATGAAAAATAGTAGACTCGGTGGAGTCTCTATACAACACGTAAATGTTTTAAATCCTCTCACATTGGAATGGCTTCTTGTTCCTAGTACAAATTAACAGATCGCGATGAAACAGAAAAGACAGAAGAGAGCAAAAAAAACTAAAGTTAAAACTAAATAATGCAAAATAAAGTCTTGTAATTGTGATAATTTTGTGATGCTAATTAAGTGATGATAATTCAGTTTACAGCGCGTCAGACACCGCGTCGATACAGTCGTTGCAAGTGAATTAGAGATTGCTGTAAAGGAAAACATTGTGATGAAAACATAACATGTTGTTAGGGCTTTCTCTTAAGCCGCCTGCCTAGTTACCACCTGTGTATGTGTTGTGTTTGATGTGTTCCGAAAGTTGCACTTGAGAGTCAGTTCTCAGTTTAGCTTGTCTAAAACCTATAAAGTATAAAAAACGTTTCCAGGTGTTTCAGATAGTGAAACGTACATTTGTACACCTGGTCTTTATTATCCGATAGATTTATGGTATACATTACGATTATCATTGTTTTCATGCAATCCGAATAAAGTTTACGACGCTGTATATTTTAATATCTTCAATAAAACATATGGAACGTAATACATAAGATAACATTTTTAAACAATTAGATAATACGCATATTGGTATCGCTAAAGCATATGATGATTATGATAAGGAACTTCATGAATATGTTTGGCTAAATTATTGTTCTTTATATATCATAAGTAAAGTTAAACAATCTACAACTATTATTATGACGATCCTATTTCGTCCTAATTTAGTCTATCATAGTCTACGAGAATTTCAAGTTAGAATGGTACTATCGCGTATCACTTCTGAAAGAAAAATTCTAACTTAGCGACTTTGTACTTTATTATTTATATTTTTTTATACTTTATAAGTTTTAGCGTTTGACCACAATCACATTTAATGTTTAATAGTGACGTGATCTAAGATGGTTAACACGCCGCACCTAGAGAGGCCTGGCCCTCAAGTGCAGCTACCGGAACACATCAACTGCTACTTGGCGACTAATTTTCAACTTGAGGATGGTGCGTAGTGGGCGGCGGACTTAGAAAAAGCCTTACCACGATTCTATGGGTTCATCACGACGATTCCCTTCATCGGAAGCTCTGACTCAGTTGCAAGGATTCCAACTTACATTCATCGACGCGGTGTCCGAATATTACATAGTGTCAACTCCAACATTACTCCATTTACCCCCCTTCCTACTCTTCAGAACGTCTCGCTCACAATACGAGACAGTCTCAATATCTTAGGTATAGATATTCGCAGCGACCTCAATCCTAGGGATTACATCGGGAGCGTAATCTCCACTGCATCTCAGAGACTCGGGATCCTGAACAGGGTGCGATGGTTTTTCACGCGTGATCAGCTATATCTCCTTTATAATGCACAAGTTCGGCTTTGCGTGAAATACTGTTCGCACCTCTGGGATGGTTCCGCTAAATACCTACTGGATACCCTAGATAGGTTGCAGAGAAGAGCTGTCCGCATTATTAAAGATGCAAACATTACAGAGTTCATAGAGCCGCTTCAGTTACACACATACATTGCCTCGCTGAGCCTGTTCTACCGTCTTTATCATGGCGAGTGTTCTGAAGAGTTATTCCAATTAATCCCTTCCTCTCCTTTTCACAACCGAACCACGCGCGCTGGTCTTCGGAGCCACAGTTTTACGGTAACTCCTATCTGGGTACGACATAAAAAGTTCGCTACATCTTATTTTTGCCGTACCGTGAAGCTGTGGAACAATCTCCCGGCTAGTATGTTCCCACCTTCCTATAACATGGGGTCCTTCAAGCGTAACATGAAGAGACATTTATGCAGGCCGGCATAACAGCAACGACCGCCGGAGGAGTATCTTTCGGTGGTCACCGTTGTTTTTGGATTGTACTGTGCTTACCATCAAGCACAGTGCATTCACTTTGCCGTGCTACAATAAAAAATAAAAAAACTAAGTCATTATCACCTCAAAATCTTTTATCGCAACTATCCCGTCGCAAATATCCCATAAACGCATTAACTAAGGTATTTACTTACATTCAACCCCCGATATAACTACGTAATAATCTCTGATTAGATTTGAAATATATAATATTTATAAAAGCATTATTTCTAAGATAAATTTATTCACAACCCTTCGATGCATAAAAAGAAACAAAAATAATTCCTTTATAAATATTATATACCAGCTGACCTGTGCAACTTCGTCTGCATCAAACCGGTTGTCACCGGTTTCAATTGTATTTTTAAACGCGAAATATTTGAATAAACCTAAAACCAGATTGCAGTCCAATTGTAAATCCAAACTATCAAGGGACTCACTCCCACACACACCACATATACCTATATAGAAATCTTTTAAAATAAGCCTACAACCCGTTCGTAGCATCACCTACCGGGTTCAATTAAAATAAAAACTAACCTACATATATTGGAGCTAATGTAAAAAAAGCTTGAAAGGTCTATGAACCCCCGGTTGGAACGAAGACGTTTTTGTAGACGTTTACTATACAGTCAGTACACCTTACATTATAAAATATCAAGTCGATAAAATGAAATTGTAAATTAAACGATAAATTATATTCATAAAATTAATAATGATCTGATAGTGATACATCTTTCTATTCTGCAAATGATTCTGTTAGCTCGCCTGATAACTGCAGTTACTGTTCTGTGACCGAAACCCTTGGTGACATTTTACGACAAAGCCTGAATCGACAATCAAACCAGTTGTTTAATGTTTGCCACATCAATGCTCAAAGTCTGCCAAGTCATTATAGTGATTTTCTAGAAGCTTTTTCAGATACGAACGTTCATGCCATTCTGATTTCTGAGAGTTGGCTCAAACTTCATTTACTTTCTACTATATATTCTCTCCCTGGTTTTGTTCTTATTCGTAACGACCGTATCTATAGAAGAGGCGGTGGGGTCGCTATATATCTCCGTAGCGACTTGTCTTACAAAATTGTTAAATTATCTTCTTCTCAGCATCTTGCTTCTGTGGAGTATATCTTTCTAGAGGTTTGTGTCAGAGGAGCTAAAACCTTAATCGGTGTTGTTTATTGTCCCCCTTCCATAGATTACTTTACTGACCTTGAGCCAGTTCTCGAAACTTTGGGAGCTGATTATGAACATCACATAATCATGGGAGACTTCAATACAAATCTTTTTGCGCAGCGGGATTCACGTACTGTTAAGCTTAGGCGTGCCATTGAATCTTCCAGCTTTCATATTTTACCCCTTCAAGCTACTCACCACAATGTAACTGGAGATGACACCTGGCTCGACATAATTCTTACTTCTAATCTGTCACTTGTTTTCTCTCATGGTCAGTACCCTGCTCCAGGTTTCTCCCATCATGACCTTATTTTTGTTTCTTATACTCTTAAACCTCCGAAGAAAGAACCAAAAATATTACTCATACGTTGCTTTGCACAAATGAATGTGGACAAGCTCTGTGCAGATGTTTCAGAAATAAATTGGGAACCTCTGATTAATGCTAACAATATAGATGATAAAGTTTGTATTTTTAACAATTTTATCACAAACTTATATGATATTCATGCGCCCATAAAACGAGTTAAATTAAGGCGACCTCCAGCACCCTGGATGACAACCGAGATCCGAATGGCGATGAGACGTAGAGACTGTGCTTTTCGTAAATTTAAAAAAAACCGTGGCGAGATTAACTGGAACTTATTTAAGTCCGCTAGAAACCGATGTAACCAGATCATACGCAATGCCAAACGTCAGTATATCCTTAATAATATCTCTGTTCCTTCCTCCTCGGCTGATATCTGGAAGTTCCTTGGGACCCTTGGCATTGGCAGATCTCAACATCTAGATCTACCTAATACAATAAAGTTAGATGATATCAATAACCACTTTACAACCACCGATAAATTGAGTGATCTAACTAAAAGTAGGACTACTGGCTACATAGCCGCATTGCCTCGTATGGACATGAGCCCATTCAAGTTTTCCACGGTTACATGTGATCAGATTAAAAAGTCCGTTCTTTCAATAAAGTCTAATGCTACGGGCTGTGACAATTTGAGTAGACAAATGATTATTACTATTCTTGACCAGATTCTTCCTATTATATCTCATGTCATAAACTTTTCTCTATCCTCTGGACAGTTTCCATCCATATGGACTAAAGCCTATGTTCGCCCTCTCCCTAAAATTGCAAACCCTTCTCTTCCGAGTCACTTTCGACCTATATCTATACTTCCATTTCTTTCTAAAGTACTCGAAGCATGTGTGCACAATCAACTATCATCCTTTGTACATTGCAACAATATCTTGAGTCCATTACAGTCCGGTTTCAGGCCAGGTCACAGTACAGTTACAGCTTTGCTTAAAGTGACTGGTGATTTGAGAAATGGAGTGGAAAATAAAATGATTACTGTGCTGGTTCTAGTAGATTTTTCCAATGCCTTTAATACTGTTAGTCACGACATTCTCCTGGCTATTCTTTCTCATTATAATATCTCATTAGAGGCACTGGCATGGTTCGCTTCATACCTAAAGGGACGAAAACAATCGGTCCGTATAGATGGGGCTACGTCTAATTGGTGTGAGCTTGGTGCTGGCGTCCCTCAGGGTGGTATACTTTCACCTCTTCTTTTTTCCCTCTTTATTAACCTCTTAACTCATGAACTGCGATGTACCTATCATTTGTATGCTGATGACCTGCAATTATACACACAGGCCGCAGTAGATTCGCTATCAGCTGCAATATATTCTATTAACCGGGATCTAAATGCCTTAAAGGATTGGTCCGAGAGGTTTGGCTTATCAGTTAATCCTTCCAAATGTCAAGCAATTGTAATAGGGAGCTCTCGTATGATTACCAGAATAGACTTCAGCTCGCTGCCTCAGATTATATTCAGTGGTCTTGTCATACCGTTTAGTACGGACGTAAAGGACCTTGGTTTACACATTGATGCCACATTGGATTGGAGAACTCATATTTCCAAGGTTAGTCAGAAAGTGATCGGTACTCTAAAGTCCTTTTATCGCCTGAAAAATTTTCTCCCAGTTAAAACGAAAACCATGCTAGTGCAATCTATAATATTTCCTATAATTGACTATGGGGATGTGTGCTTATATGAACTGAACGCTGACCTTCTTAACAAACTTGACAGATTACTCAACAATTGCAGTCGATTTATTTTTAATTTTCGTAAGTATGACCATGTATCGAGCCATCGTTCAGAGCTTAATTGGTTGCCCATACGCCAGCGTCGAAGTTTGCGGGCTCTGACAACTCTATATTCTCTTCTATTTTCTCCCAACACTCCCTCTTACTTAACTCCACATTTTCAGTTTTTATGCTCTAATCATAACCTTAACCTTCGCTCTTCTAATAATCTTATTCTTTGCTGTCCTGTCCATACTTCCGGTCTTGTACATTCCTCTTTCTTTATCCAATTTATTCTCCTATGGAATGCGCTTCCTTATGAAATCAGGATGTCATCTAACCGTTTCAGTTTTAAAGTCAGGGTACGTCGGCTTTACCAGTCTCAGTTAGCAGAATTATCTGGTTAATGCTGTATTTAGTACTTGATGTTGACTTATTATACTTTTATTTATGTATGATGTTGTTATATGTATGTATTGTATATATGTAGTATATCGGTGTTGATATTTTATTTATATATTGTTATATTAAATAGGTTAAACATAATTTCATAAAAACTTCTCCTTTTAAACCTACCAACATTTATCTCTGCATCACCTAATGGTTGACTGGTAGAGAATGCCTTCGGCATTAAGTCCGCCATTGCGTATTTAAGGCATAGTGTATAAATAAATAAAATAATGATAAATTAAACATTGAAAGATATCATAACTACTTTCAACTTGTATTGAAACTTTTTACACTCCATTGTATTACAGAAAAATATAAATATTAAAAAAATATGAGCACGACGCGTCAACAGTCACTTGCCTGTAACTATTCGTCTAAGTGCTAGCAACGGTTTTGACAGCGAATTTCAATAAGCCAGTTTTTTATATATCTTTATGTTCTTCGGAACAGCGTGCGGGCTACTTGGCTACCGGGAAACGTTGCGTTTATTAGTGCATATCGAACCTTCACAGGCAAAAATATTGATTTTTATATAATTTTAGAATCGTTTGTTTTTCACTAACTTTGAAACGCTACTAAAACATAAAATTACTATTGCCTGACATTTTTGTTATTAACAATAATATGCCCAATGCTATTTTTTGTAAATAAAAAGTATGTTCAAACCATGTAAATTATTTTTGTTGGCTTCTATATCGATAACAAAGTCTACCCCGATCAAAATTATCAAAATATTTAATTTACATATTTGGCTTTGTTGCAGTTTTATTATAGTACTAGTTATGACTGCAGCTTTGTCTTAATGGAAGTTTATATAAAAACAGTGATCAATAAAGTTATTTGAATGTATTAAGTCGACTTCTACTTTTCTTTCGTACATACGCCGCGTCGTCATTAAAACTACAATTACTTTTGATAGAGTGGACCGATTTTAATGAAACAAACAAGTTACTCCCGAGGATATGCTTTACGATTTTGCGATTTTATTGTGCACCCCGTACTTTAGCAGTGATACGTGTTCATGTAAACAGACAAGTAGACAGACATTTCTAAAAATAATTGGAATGTATGCTATTACTTATTTCTAGAGACTTGCAACATTTTTTTTCACGAAAATCGTAAAAGTACATACACGTTAGATTTACATTCTTATTATATGTATAGATATAAATATGAATATAGATTTTAAATATACTTCTTTATGTTTATCTAATCGAACGGACTATATCGTAAAAAAATTACTTTTGTGGATTTAGTCTTTTTTTA
Source organism: Antheraea pernyi (assembly GCA_015888305.1). NCBI lineage: Eukaryota > Metazoa > Arthropoda > Insecta > Lepidoptera > Saturniidae > Antheraea > Antheraea pernyi. Next base: position 638,940 of record MU158713.1, read on the forward strand.
AGTTATATACGAATCGGTTGTCATATATAGACTGGTTTATGGTACCCGGGAAAGTATCGAAATCGGTATTAGATACCTTATTTTAATAGTTTCTTTCCGCAAACACAAACTTCTTTACAAAATTTTCGCTTTTGTAGCATTATGAATTTACATTTATCAATATCTGCTTTATAACTTAATCTGGAAGCATAAAAATTCTAAGACAATATTTTTGGCAAGAAGAAAGGAAACAAGTAATATAGGAGTTTCCTGTAATATTAAAGTAGGAAGATCCCTCTGATGATGTTTCTGGGAAAACTAATCAGATATATGATAATAAATTATTTTTAAACACAGCTTGATTAACTTGTAAAGTTACTGATTGTTTCTGTTGACTTTAAAGGTATAGATCAACAAATCCAGGAAGACAGTAAAATAGAACAATCCGCCACTATTCAGTTTTCATGAACACGAAATTGCATAAATGGTTGTTTCTTGTATTGTGCAGTAGTACTAAGGGCCAGAATACACATGTGCCTGTAAATGACCTACCAGGTGCCGGTAAACCGGCATGCCGATTATTGACATTCCGTGAAGACGCGATACACATGCCTGTGTGTGGCATACCAGTTTCTATAATTAAGCTTCTTCACAAGCAAGTTTCCCTGCTTACTTCCTCGCGAGGGAAAAAAATCAAACGAGCTGTAATCTCCTGGTATGCATTGTACTGGCATGCCAGCTACAGGCAGTATTCTCGATACACATGCCAGTAGTTTGTTCTTACCAGTAACTGGAATGCTTTTATGCGAGTAACTAGCATATATATTCTGGGCTTAAGTATACTTGCGAAAGTACCATTAACACAACTATTTTTGTTGTAAAACAGCAACCAGCAGGCCTTTTTAAAGTTGTATTTAAATAAGAACAGGTATTATAAGATTTCCTTCTCCTTAAATGCACTTAACGGCTTAGATATAGATGCAAATTAGGAATCATTGCAATGACGAATCCTTGATATTAAGCAAGGAGATTAGTCTCTCCTATTTCTGAAATATAAACAAAACGACCGCAATCGCACTTTGAGATGAAAAATATTTACTCACACTGCAACCCTAAAGAATTGTTTAGCATGAATGTAATTTGTTGTGTACATTGTTCTTCATTTATCACACTTTCATACAATTCATTGTCGAAGGCACTTCTAAAGTCAACATAACTCTCACTTCCTACACTGTAAACTGAGTTAAAAATAAAAAAATTCAAAATCAAAATTCTAAGATCCATTTCGTACATCCGGATCAAATTCTTAAACATGAATGTGTACAATGAATCGAATATACGTTTATATTTATCGAATCGATAACAGAGACACCTGACTGAAACATTAATCGTTGTTGTAATCACTGTATTTTATCGTTAACCTACCAAATCTACTGATAATTTTACAGCCAGGTTTACGTGATTCCAATTAGCACGTTTAAAAATCATGTCTACTAAAGTTATGAATTTTTTAAAGAAGATATAACGGCCGTTATGAATCAATGATATTTATCAAAGTTTTAACGTTTTGATTTTTTTTTAATTTTATACGATTTTGTATTTCGTTTCGCTATCTTCCAAATCACTTATACCACTTGTGCTGACATGCCGGGGCGATTATCGAACGTGCGCTCTTATGGACGATGGACTATTCCTGCGAACCTAGACGAGCACCGAATCGTCTACAATTACTTCAAACAACTGGAAGAAGTGAGTTGGTTCGCCTTCTCGCTCGCCACAGAGAGAAACTTCAAGGTCGCTATACGCGGCCTACCAGTGGACACCGAGCTTGAAACCCTGATTACCGAGGGCCTTCGAGAGAAGGGATTTCACATGGATTATACCCGAATTATTAGGGGAAAAGATGGAAGAACCAGGTACATCTTCCACAGCTCCTTACGGAGAACACCAGGCCTCATTCCAGTCATACATAACGTGAATGAACTTCTACTAATGAAGATCCCCATAGAAGCATGGGAGGAGGGGGCCGGTACAGTACCATCGATGCCAACAATTTTGGCACTCCTTCTACCACTGTCACCGCCCGATAGCCTACGTGAGGTGTGGGGGGGGGGGTAAGGGCACACTCGCAAATCACTGCGATCGCGCGAGAGAGGAATCGGCGTCCTGTGCCAATTGCGGGGTGACCCACTTTTCAAACAGTGCCCGCATATGCCTTGTATTCCGATGCGAAGCGCGCAATCGCCGAGTGGGAAGTACCTCCTGGATTGGTGACGCCGGGCTTGACGAAGAATACATGAGCATAGCGCTCCGGATGGTTGAGACGTCGGTGGCAGCCAGCCTAATGGCCCCCGTCAACAATCCCGTCCCCAGAAGCCGGAAAAACAAGAAAATCCAAGTTGAAATGGCCCACGAAGTGACGGAGGTAACCCAGCAACTAGAGTCGACCGAAGATGCCTCACAAATCATCCACGATGCCTTTCTGAAAATCTTAGCAGCCGCATACACCCTGGAAGCTATAGCAAAATGCCTGAGAGCTCTGGAAGTACTGCAAAAAATTGATGGCCAGGCCTCTCTGAGTGAGCTCTGGAGAAACCGACGAAGATAAAAGACCTAAGTCACCTGATAAATACTGCCACAGGGTGGTAGAAGAAGCCTTGATCACCTACGGAATGAGACGAAGAGGATATCGTTAGAGGGGCAACCCTGGTAAGGACTCCCCGCTTGCGAAAGCGAGCGAGAAGTTTGCGCCGACGGCATTAGAGACATTTTCGTTCGGTCGTTTCTCTGATATACAACTGTATTACGTGATTGGCTTTGCATTCGGTGAGTTGAAATTTACATTGTTATTTCCATTTCTCTGGGTTTTTATGATTTATTGTGTTACTTGAGTTATGAAATTGCTGAAATGAGTTTTTTGAGTTGAGGTTTGTATTAAAAAAAAATATATGTACGCGATGTCAACGATCCTATCCGCAAGTTCCGATAAATCATCCAAATTTATGTTAATTTGCGACGCTATTATGGTCTGCAGGCTAGCTAGCAATCGACTCGACCATATATATGGTGCGGATAAAATCCGAGGGTACGTTTGATCCGGCCAAATGTTGTAAATGACGGAAAAACTGTGATGGTTTTCTATCCCCTAGCTCTTCGTGTATGAGAAGTTGTTTAATTTTGCGCTCCTGAGATGCAGAAAGCCTTTTACGCAGCTCAGTTTTTAGTTTCTCATACTTTCCGAGGGTAGGTGGCGAAACAATTATATCTCTTACCTCGGCGGTTGTTTTTGGTTCCAGATGTTGAACCACGTAATAGTACCTGGTGCTATCTGTAGTTATGTTGGATAACACGAACTGGCCTTCTATTTGTGCAAACCACAGCTCCGGGTCGTCGGCGTTGAATGACGGCACTTTCACAGTCACACGGCAGGCTTCTTGGTGTATTTCTTTCGTGCCTTCCATTCCTCGGTCGTTGGTGTCACCAGTTTAGCGGCTAGAGATGGGTGTCCAAATCTCTAATCACTAATTTTTATTTAAATTAATTTTATTTCAACTCGAGGGTATGGAAGCAAAATACAAGTTTGGCGTACAACGATTTATTTCCAAGAGAGTGTGCGTTACAAGTGCATTCACTTAAATAGCATATAATTATTAATAATAATTATGTCGGTCGACGGATTATGACGGTGGCGCGTTGAGCACGGCGATTAGCCATCGTGTGTGGCCATTTCTAAAGGGCGTGTTTTATCCCATTGTTCTCTAACTACTCCTTATCGCTCGTGGAGCGTATGAACCGACTGGCCTACTATCCTATTCCTTAGGATAGTAGACTAGTTATACGCTCACTACAAAGGTAATGTTTCTGTTTACAGTGATGCTAATGTATTTACAGAACATACGAAGGTATGGGTCTATGTTTCTGTATTCAGTGGTGCTAATGTCTCTGTTTACTGTAATGCTAATGTGTTAAGACCACTGTGAGAATATACAATGGGTATCTTTTTCTATTTTCAGTGCTTCACAGATCAGTGGCTGCTAGGCTGCTCTGTCCAGATGAGAGGCTGCTGGGCTGCTCTGCGCAGACGAATGGGCTGGGTTACTCTACGCTGCTGAGCTTCTCTCCGCCGGGACATCGGGTCTGCGGCTGAGCTGATGTTCGAGGACGACCACGGTCAGGAGAGGCCGTGTTAGCAGATAACTGTATTAGAACTATCCATATGATTACCCGGCACGCCATAAGTCAAACTTATGCCGTTCGTAGACCTAATCGTACATTAGCTGAATGATATAAAAGGCGAGCTGTTTGAGGCATTAGGGACGAACGCTGAGTTCCGATCGGACCGTCGTAATGGACGGTCGTGCGCTCTGCAACGCATCGTTGTATTCGATATAATTTTTCGTCTCTCTCTCGCACTCGCTCTCGCTGTCAACGGTCTTGAGTCGTGTCTCGCGTGCCTCGTGCCGTGCTTCGCGTGTTTACATCGTGTTTCGCACCGTGCCTTGCGTGTTTCGCGTAGTGTTTGGGTCGGATCTACGTCCTGTTTCGCATGCTTCGCCTGGCATACGCGCTATATTGTTCGAAAGTGTTCGCGGCGATTTTATATCCTGTTACTCTCGGTAAAAGGTTTGTCAATTGTAAGACGCTCCATTTTAGAGCGTAGCAAACCATATCTTTTAGTGCAACCCGCGTTCATTAAACAGTCCAGTCATCTGGCCGTTCACGGATACCTAACGGTATAGCACACGAAGTGAGTGGAGTAACCTGTCCACTCGCCGTAGGCCCCGAGGCAAACGGCACAGGCAGATGGGCCTGGGTAGCTTGACCTTCGCGGTGTCGCCTAGTTAAGTCCAGGTGTCTGCCTCCCATCCTCTTGATCTCCTTTTTCCATCCCCGGGTGTCGTTTTGGGCGTAGCCTGGTTTACCGGTCTGCGTTCTCAGCCTCGGGCTTGCTAGGGCCTCCCTTTAGGCTTTGTATGATCTCTACTGTACGGCATTGCACTTCGGCCACAGCTCTCTTGGTCCGGACTCGGGATAGCGCCCTGCCCCTAAGGTACCCCCCCCCCAGCCATGGAATGGCTACCCAAAAGCAGATTGATAGTTTATTATAAACCTTCCGAATTACCCGACCATAAACGCTAAATTATCGACACAGTTTTACATCCGTTCTACGAAGACGAGCAATAAGTACGTAGCCCGCGTGGCAACAGATAACGCGTTCGCGCTACTAGACTCGCTTGTGTCTCCGATTAACACGCCGCAGATAGGATCTCGTTACCCAGCTCCAGCTTGGAGGCCGTCTGCGAAACGGAGCTTGACATCGCGTCGCCCGCCGCGTCTTCCGTGCCTACCGCGTCCGCGACTACCGCGCCCGTACCCGCGCCCGTTTCTGATTCCACGCCCGCTCTCACGTTTGATAACGACGGTTTCATAACCGTCACACATAATAAACGTAAGAAATCGCCCCGCCCCGCGTCGTGCACGTCCGATTCCGACTCGGGCTCCGGAGGCCCGGCGCTTTATTACCATTTCTAACTTCTCATAAATATCTCTAAAAACGTGCACAACTATGTTCCCTAGAAAATGAATTCCATTTTAAACATTTAATAAAATAGATAAAAATCTATCGGTTAAGGTCTTTGCTACAGTCTAGAACCGTAAATATTTTACCAAACTTGTAGCGTAAGTACTTCCTGTTAAGTTGTGCACGTGGATGTAAGTGTTTCTGCATGATCGCAGAATTCATGTTCTTGCTTTATACTTTCACCTACTTAGGTTATTGAGTATTTTTTTAAATACTTTATAGGTCTTAGCGTTTGATCACAAGCTCACGTGATATTGAATGACGACGTAGTATATAATGGTAAATGTGCTAAACTTAGAGGGGAGTGGGTCTCAAGTGCCGGAATGCCACTGGAACACACCAATAAGTGCTTGGCGACTGACTTTCAACTTTAAGGTTGGTGTAGCTAGCCAGGCGGAATTTAAAAACCCTACTACCATGCTACCAAAAGTATTGTTATTTTTGGCTTAAACGTATTACTATATAGCTTATAATATTGTTCATAGGCGTTCAAGTTCAGATGTGGTCGGGAATAAACAGAAAAGAGACCAGAGGAATTAAATTAACCCTACAGCAGCAATTGTTATATGTCGACTTAACGCTATCCGTCAGTGAAAGAATATTTATAATTGGATCTAAAATTCCAGAGATTATGCTAGCTGGATACCGCGACTTTATGAAAATAATTTTGTTGTTTCATAGAAACTACGTGTTTCATCTAGATTGATTGTGGTCTCTTTTATTGTTAAAATCTAACTTTAACACTTGTGACTCTTTTTCCATTTTTAAGTTGTGTTTGTTAAATTTTATGATTATTACTTATGTACGACACCATAGGAGATGTCTAGCTTGAATAATATCTTGAAAAGTTCCCTAACTATTAAAGTATTATAATATGTTTAATATTCATAACACAGTGTTCTAGTCCATTATGGTTTAGAAGTAAAATATTCACACGCAACATTCTATAGTTGTCCATAGGATAAGAGAACATTTATATTTTATTTTTATAATTACACTATATTTACAAGAATACTTTTATGAACATCAAAGACTCTATAACTTCAGAGACAATATTCCTGTCGTGATGAGGAGCTGGCATTGAGACATTAGTTACTTTATCGAATTAGAATATATCTTCCAAGAGGAATTACTTACAGTCTTAGAAATAATAGAGTTTAAGAGGAGAAGAACTCATGCAAGAAAGAAAGAAATATATTTATAGCCATAGTATAAGAGTACAAAAAAGCTTTAACCATAAAAAAGTAAAACTATGACAAAGAGACCTGGTGTCAGCGTATTGCCGCCTTTGAAAACGGCGCTGGTTTTCAGCTAGATCTCAAAATTTCCCGGCTGAAATACAAGTAAACATTATTTATTTGGCGCCCAAGTAGTAAAGATAAACTTAAAATATCTATCTATTGCTATACATATAAATAAATTAAGAAACCCAAACAAAAATGATTTTAATAAAAGAGAAAAAGATAAAAAGAACGTTGCAATATGTTAATGATATTGTGAATTATGCGTCAAATCTTTTAATGAAATTATAATTATAAATGGCCTAATCTTTGTTGCTCAAGAATTTCTTGTTTAATTATTTTTTTAAATATAAATTTACTTTGCGCCTGTAATGGAGGAGGTAAATTATTCTAAATTTTTGACGCCGCATATTTGAAACTACGTTCATAATCTACTGATTTATGCTTTGGATAGGGAAACAGTGTTTCTTATTTTAGACCTTGTGTTAATATTATGAATGCTCTTATACCAGTCAAATTTAGTATGCAGGTATTCCGCATTTTTTACTACGCATAATAGCGTGGGTAAAACACCCTAAATGTAAGTATATCCTTGAAAACATATTTAAGATATTTTTGCCATTAATGATCGGAGATATATGCGACCATTTAGGCATGTCATAACAAAATCTGATACATGCGTTTTGAACACGTTTTTCTTTATTAATCTAAGCACATACACAACATCACAATAGTTGGAAGAAGACAACACAATTATATCACAAAGAAGACTTTTTGTATTTAATTTCAAATGATTTCGTATACATTTTTAATTTTATTATTTATATGTTCGACAAAATGCATTTTTTCATCTAACACTAATTCTAAATTTCTAACAACTGATGATACTCTTTCTGTACTTTAATTTTTTATGAAGATGTTTAATTGTTTATCCACATTTTTTTTAATTTGCGACTTAGTTCCTAAAATCATGTACTTCGTCTTTATAGGGTTTAGTTTCAGATAGTTTTTCTCAGACAATTCATATATTTTATTCAAATCAGTATTTATATTTTCCACCGCTGTTTTAGCATTTTCTTCGGAAAAAGATTTGTAAATCTGGGTGTCATCAGCATATAAATGGATATTGCTAAACTGAGGAACGTGTGAGGGGGCTCAAAATGGAACCCTGTGGCACACCACGAGTATCATATTTTACTCGGGACATTTTTCTGTCACCCGTTTGAAATTCGGTAACTACTTGTTGACACCTATTAGTCAGATATGATATAAACCAAAGTTTGGTTAGCTCAAATATTTCGCAGTATGACAATTTTGATATAAGTAATTCTCTATCTAAGCAATCAAATACCCGAGAAAAGTCAAGCAAAACCAAAACTGAGCTTTCTCCAATATCGGAAGCAGAAATTAAGTCATCGCACGTGATAGAAGCCCAATCGTACTATTTCTATCTAAAGCATCAGTGCTCACACTGCTTTGTTCTAGTTCAAAGGGTGTGATTAGTACATACGAGAATCTCAGGCACCACGTGTACTATTATGACTAGCCACAGAACTATGTTCCGACTGTGTTTGGTTGTACGTAGCTTGATATTGCAGTGACCACTTCCAGCTTCCAGCACTTGCAGCTAATTGTTATTGCCACAGTAAGTTGGTTTGCTTCACTTAATTCTATTATTTAATGTCAAGTAGTGTTTTGCTGTGAGGAACAGTAGCTAAGGTGGACACCATATTATTACTAAAAAATCAGGTAATTCGAGAAATTTATAATCATTCACGAATCATAAGAGGCTGAGTTACATTCTTTATAATCTGATGTGTGTCCGCAAAACTTAAATAAGCTAGATTTAGTAGAAGACCGACACAATTTAAATACTAGAAATAGTGATAAATCATCCCATGTTTCAAGCTCACCGAGAGCATCAACAGTATTTTAGGTAATAGTGTTAGGTTTTATAACAAAGTCGAAGCACCAGGCAAAGCGGCTTTAATGTCTAAAAGTTATGATAGGGTGAATCAATATGTGAACAGAGATGATGATTGGCATCTCTCTCTGTGCATCCACAAAATCCAAAAATGAATGTAACTATGTACGAAAAAAAAGTATAATATAAGGATAAACTGGGTTGTTTTCGTCCCAGTGGTAATTTTGACGTTTATAATCGTTTTCTCAGGGCCTTAATTGAGTAAAGTATGTTTCATCTTGATCTTCAATGTTTCTTTAAAATATCAGGCGACAACGCAACAGGTGCTGTGGATCTTATTGTAACTTTAGTTTTAAAATGTCTTATTATAGCACGTTTAATATAATAGTTTGTATATATTTATTTAAACGAAAACGATAAAAGTATTATTATTTTATTTATAGTATTCAAGTTATGCTATTTGGTTAAAATGCAAAGTATTTCCAAACATGCATTATACTTGATCAAGATATATTAGGCGAATGAAAGTATTACCACTACGAACTGTTGAAAGAAACCTCTCGTTTTGTTACAGAGATGAGCCACTTTGAGACTTCACAATCACTCATTCGTTAACACTCGTATATAATTTTTTTTTTTTGATAAAGTCATAGAAATGTAGTAAAATAATTTCTAGGATAAGCCAGCTAAGAGTTTAAAATATTTTTAAACATTTAGCGGTGAGTTGGAGTTTCATTTCTAATTGTTCATTTTCAATTTCAAATTTTCCATTACATTTCTAATTTCAAAATGTTGTCATTTGCAATTACATCGTTTTGTAGTTATGAACGAGATCAAAAACTTAATTATAATATTAATAGAATCTTTAATACTGTGAAATTCACTGCTAGACTAAAATTAATTCGCATAGCCCTCAATATTACAAAAATCAAGATAAGAATTCTTATCAAAAATGTAATAGATTATGTGCCCATTATATTTACTAATCTAGATTTTATTTAATAATCCTAACTGATTTTATTACGAAATTAATCAGGTAACAAATTGATAAGTTTAAATAAATGATTCACTAAATATCGATCCGGTTCGTTGATAAGCATGTCTGGAAATTATACATAAGTTATTATTTTAGTTCGCGGAATTATTAATGATGGGGAATGAACCAAATTATCCGCTGAAGCAATATGTACAATTCCAGTAGAGAGTTACTTAAAATACAGATCGAGAGCGAACAGAATAAAAAAGATATTTTACAACTGAATTAAAATCATGTTTGCACCATTAAGAAATCTTTTAAAATACTAGGTTTTGTTTTGAGGAATTGCAAGAACTTTAAGAATTGCAGCACTAAAATACACCTATATAAATCATTAGTAAGACCTAATTTGGAATATTGTAGTCTAATCTGGAATCCACATTATGATATTTATATAAAGAACATAGAACGTGTACAGAAAAGATTTTTATGGCATCTTTGTTACAATTGCAATGTAGACAATAAAATTACAAAATACAATGACCGTCTTAACCACTTAAAACTATCCTCCTTAAATAATCGAAGAATGATGTTGGAACTTATGTTTTTATTTAATATATTTCATGACCAAATTGACTGTCCACAAATTACTAATCACTTCAAATTTAATATTCCTACTAAGCTTCCGAGATTTAATAAATACGTTCCATTTTATATTTCTCAGTCATGTACTAATTTAGGCTTTTACTCTCCAGTCAACAGAATATCTAGGTCATATAACTCACTCCATAAAACATGCGACATTTTCTCAACTAAACGAAATCATTTCAAAACAACGATAGAGACATATCAGTCTCTTCACAAGACACAGTTATAATTTTTTTTTTCAGTATTTCCTATATTTCTGTTTCAATCTTCTCGTTTTTGTATTATCATGTAAATTTTTTTTTATATGTAAAATAGTTTAATCTTTTATTAATATTTAATTTATTGTTGGAGCATGCCGTGGTTGTCTTTAAATATGACTACATTTATAATGTGTTATAATAGTTCTACTTTTTTTTATATGCTAATGTATTGTCATGTTGACGACCCTAAAATAAATAAATAAATAAATAAATAAATGTTTTTGGCGTAGAATAAAGGTTGAATAATTCCGCACAATTTATAAATGCAGTAAAGAACATGTTAACGGTTCGTTAGCAGTTTTTTAGTAAACCTGCAACCTTTAAGTTGAGAATTTGAGTTTGAAACACCTTCGGCAGACACACTTACGCTCAATTACATTTCTAAGCTCCGCGAGTTGCCATCTCTGAACATTTCTTCATTTAACATGTGTTTTCAATATCATATGTTAATAGTAACACACTGTCAAAAAATGAATTGTTTTTTGAAATATCCAACAAACTTAGTTTACACTTACTTCGCAAGTTGCAGATTGTTGCCCTAAAACTATATGGATCCGGCATCCGTACTTTCAATCTATGGAACGCTAAGAACTTCATCTCCCTATATAAATACATATTAGAACTGATTTTTTAATCGCGTCCGATCGGGCTCTCGTGCTTATCGGACGCGTGCGCATAGTGATTCTTGATTCGTTTATTTACATTGTTTTCGTGACGTCATTCCAGTCAGTTTGTGAAGTGTTTTTACGTGTGTGTTTCTTTTTCGTATCGAAAGTCTCGGTTTATAGTGTATTCTCGTTTCAGTCAATCGACTCGTTTCTTTGACTCGTCTCTCGTTACGCGTTCTTTTCAGAACGTAGGAAACCGTACTTTTCAGTACGTCAAACCGCACTTTGCGGTGCGTCGCCGTGCTCTTCGTGTCGTGTGTCGTCGCGCCGGCTGAAGAGAAGAAAGAAATGTTAGGGCTTCCCCCTAGGCAGTGTAGGTCCCCTGTGAGGCATTGCAAATCGCCCACAGCTCCCTTTGATCCGGACTCGGATAGTCCGTTAAATTCATTAAGGTGCGCCCCCCTGCCCCTCTGGCGGGGAGGTTTTGGTGTCTTCATCTACCCCACTCCTCTCCTCAGGCCTCAATATGGCCCAATCCATTTCGCATGAGCGCGTGCTCGCAGCTATCCACGGATTCACCGCGGACATGTGCCCGGAACTACTCACGGAGTACGACCGGTTCTGCCGCGACGTCCGCAACCATGCCAACGGCAGTCCCCCGCCAAAAGTCATCAAGAATCCAAACATTGTTCTGAAGAACTCATTCTCCCTGCTCCGGCAGGCGAGTCAGTCCGCTGCTCATGAAGCAGCCATCCCCACCTCAGACGAAGAATGCTCACGTATAGAGCTCGACTCTACTCCCACGGGCGATGACTTCATCACCGTCGTGCGCCACCATAAGCGGGAGCACCCTACCGTCAACTCCTCCGATAGTGAGGGCCATCTGCCCTCAAGCAAGCGTCCCACCTCAAGTCAAGTCATCCGTAGAGTCCCCGGCGAGATCCCGACAGATGACATTTCCGATGACGGGCAGGATATCCCTGTCCGTGAGGTACATCCCATGCGCTCTCCACGCACCAGACAACCATATGACATGGTTCTAGTAGTCCTCGATCGCACCCATGAAGGGAAAGCGATCTTCAATATCTCGAACCTCTGCGGCCTCTCCGGCGTTATCGTCAAGCCGCTGCGTAAAGCCTGGCAGTGTCACAACTGCCAGGTGTACGGACACTCCGCACGAAACTGTCGCCTGAAACCCAGGTGCGTTAAGTGCCTCGGCGACCACTCTACCAAGGAGTGTACTCGCACGAAGGAATCCTCCAACCCTCCGAGCTGTGTTCTATGCCGCGGCGTGGGTCTTACCGCGAACTATCGCGGATGTCTCCGCGCTCCGCACACAAAGCGCCCTTGCTACCCCAAGCAGGCGCCGCCCGCGCCCTCCGCCTCTCATGTCTTGAGAGGCCTTCCCGAGCCTGCCGAGAACATCACGTGCACCGGCAGCGTCCGTACCCACGACTAGCGCACCCCCCCTTCTCCTCGTCGAGTATAGACTACGCAGGTCAACTACTCATTGTCCACGAGATCTCGGCTTACGAAGAGACCGCCCAAAATTTTCTACTAGCCGCCGTAACGGCGATACATAGGTTTCCAGCCATCGCGGCTACACTACAACGGCTCGCTGGTGCAGCCGTTCAAAATAAATAACTCATATAAGATAGAGTAAATTCGCGTAATTACTTCTATCTTCCCCTAAAACGACCGTCTAATAATGATTCTTGTTATGTCTATTTTTAGATTCCGGCGCCGTCGCCGGTTAATAAATTTAAATTCGATCTTATTAAATGCGTGTTGCACCCAAGCTCGCATAACCGACCCTCGCGTCGCCGCGAGGGAAGGAATCCTCTTTGGCTCCCACACACATCGCAGTTTTCAGTAATATCTCGAGCCGAGGTCGTCCCCGGATGGAGCCCTCAAGATATTATTATCACGATACAGCGACTCACCCACATCACTTGAACACACATATGAGATCATCTCTCTCACACACTTGCACATACATACACATGGTGGGAGGGTTTTATTTTTTTCCCTCATCGAACTGAACCGAATAGTTTAGTTCGTTTCATTCCGATATACACGTATGCATTTGTGAATCATGCAATTTCGATTGTATGGTTCACAAACGAATATATGTATGAATAGCTTAGAATAGTTAGCTAGGTCAGACGCAACTTTTTCCAAGTAATAGCCCAAGCCGAGGTGCGCGTGCGCCCTTGTGTATGTTACCTAAAAACCAAATCGGCTGAGTGCCCTAAGCGCTCGGCCTTAGTAGTCCAGTGAAGCTGTAAAGACCTTGTCTGGTCAATAGCGTAGTCAGTTCGAGATTAAAAAAATAATAATAATCAGATTAAAGAATGAAAAACATTTGTAAAATAAATACTTACTGATATTAATAATTTTTATTCGTCGTAATTCACCTTCTATGTTAACACACATTATCAACAGTCCAGATAGTAAAATGATAAAATTACTAGGTTATATTAATAAAATCAAACGACTCTCTGTTTGTTATCAACAGAGCACAGCTACCAGATGACGTAGAAATGACTTTACAACTCTTTATAGGTTTTGCTATCCAACGTATATATAATTAATTTTATGATCTTATTTATTTGGAAATTTCACCTTAACCAGTTATTTATTCATCTACATTACATAATATATTGCAAAAGATACGAATTACAAGGATAGAGACCGACGGAAACTTAATAGTTAAAATTCTCTTACTTATTCCCTTTTTACGAATTCTTTTCACCTATCGCCTATGAAGAATGATGTTCAGATACACCCTACAATAGTACTTATAGCAGAAGATAATTCGCACGTAAAAACACAGTACACGCGTCCCAATATGAAACGTGACGAGACAACGATGTTATACAATATTTTTTTACGCACGACAACATGATTTTGGACTTTTTTACACTGGTATTAAGGATTATATGGAAGGCATTTATACAATGGCCAGGTCTGAAAAACCTTTGTCCCTAGTGGCTGTGACAATCTATTTATATGTAGATATTAGGCTTCTCTAAAAATATAATGTACAACCTATTATACCTGTGTCTTCGGTTGATTGGAGATTTGTGCAAATTAATATTTTACTTGTTCTTTTTATTGTTTAAGGCATTATTTTATATTTAGTACTTTTAAAGTAAGAAGTACGTACGAAATATTGCTTAAGATTCACCGAAAACGTAGATTACTACATTTATCTGATGTTACAGAATTTGGGTAAACTGATTTATGTTTCATTTAGAAGTTCTTAATATTCCATGGATGGATTTTCAGGTACAGGATCCACCGAAGCTCCGATCCAAGGCTCCAGAACTTATGACCCAAGTGTAGATTTGAGGGGCCAATGAATATCAACGCTTACCTTCACTGCCTGTAATTTCCTACCCATCTTAAAAAAAGCCTGCAGCATTATAACTCTCTATACAATTTAGAAACAAGGCTATTTGCGGTTCTTTAAAAGGTCACTAAAAACCTTTAAAAAGGTTATTCAATAATATGTAGGGAGCGGTAAACGCCTGAGAAAAACAACCTTTGTCCCAAAATCTGCTTTGTTAAAACAGGTACATACAAAATACCACGATTTATATAAATTTTAAGTTGGAAAAAGGACTTTATTTTGGTGTACTAAGGACTTAACTGCGGAGTACATTTTTGATCTGTTTTGGTAGAGCGCGTATTTTTGTCTAAACAGTGAATCCTGTGTATTGGGAGCACAAAACTGCAGTCTAGTTTTTTACAAATATGATATCGTTTGTATCTTAATGTTTGGGCAAATTCACTCCTGAATAATTTAAGCGTATATAATAACGCAAAGAACGGAACTGGCTATTATTTGGAACTATTGGTATATTGATAGGTGTCAGATAAGAAATTGGAATTTATAGTGATAAATAAAATAGGCATCGTCAGTGAGTAAACGTAGTTCCAACGAAAACGGAGACTAATTATTGATCAAATATTACATGGATGATGCAAATGCGTTATGACAAGAGCAATATTGTTTCGGTTCTTACCCATTTTTAGCAAACTATATGGCAAATATGGACATAAATATAGAATGCATTTTAAAGTTTACGTCACATTTGATCTTACATTATCATAGTATAAATGCTTACCACTAGAATGCCCAAGAAAGAGAAACCATAAAACCTGCAACATTAATGTAAAACCAAGGCCAAAAAGCCACTAAGAACCTTAAAAAGGGTCAGTTGGTAAAAGGGAGCTTTACATAAAACAACCTTTGCCTTTTATTCTACAAACAAAAATACACATAGTATAAGCCAACTCGTGTAAAGGCAAGCGTGTTTACTAAATACGAATTATAATTTACTTAAAATTACACTTTATATGTACTTTATAATTTTTTTTATGTTTCATAGGTTGACCACAATCTTATCTGATGATGATTGGTATGGCCCTCAAAGATACATTCAATTGATTACTGTTTTTAAATGGCAGTAGGTCTAATAACTCAATTATACACATAATTATTGAGAGAGCTACAAAGAGAAAACTCTTTAAATAATTAGATTTGATTGAGACTTGATATACTTTTAGCGAAATATGTATCGTGTCGATAAGCATCATTGTATCATGTTTCAACTTCAAATAATGTTATAATATACATAAAAAAGCTTTTTCATAGTAATTGTCTAAAGAGAATAAATACCTGTTTTGATGACGATGATTGAAGAAGGACGTTCCTCAGACCATTATTTGAGAATTATATGCTATCAAGTATGCTCCAATTATTAAATCAAACCAAAAATACAATATTATGGTAACGTACATAAAGTAAAATCACTAAACTTGTAAGAGGTCTATACGGAAGCAGTAAAGTATATTGAAATATAAAAAAACCCACTGACTGAGAACTTCAACGATATGCCCTCAGAGAGATATGTCGAAAACAAAAGATATTCCCTTGTGTTTATCTCGCACTTTTATCTGTAAACCCTTTGATACCAGAGATCGGAAGTAGGGTAAATGAGTGTGCAGTAAGATATGTATTTCATTAAAGTAATTTTCGAACATTTTACAGAAATAATTAATATCTGATATCTATACTAATCTATACTAATATTATAAAGAGGTAAAGTTTGTGAGTTTGTGACGTTATAAAGGGTAATCTCAGAAACTACTAAACCGATTTTGAAAATTCTTTTTTACCAGTATAAAGTCACGTTACTTGTGAGTGTCATAGGCTACATATCATCACGCCAAGACCAATAGGGAGCAACAATGAAAAATGTTTTAAAATCGGGGTCCTTTTTTGCTTTTGAGAAATTTCGCTGCGACTTAGCCCAAAATAACTATTCCACGCGTACGAAGTCGCGGGTAGAAGCTATTAACTAATTATATTATCTATAATAACATTATAAAGAGGTAAAGTTTGTGAGGTTGTAGGGGGTAATATCTGGGGAGTCGGAGAAAACTGGTCGAACGGAAACGTTTCTTACGAACGCTGCCTTAACTATGAGAGATATATGATTGAGTTCTAGAGAAAAGTTGTAGCTTGATAATGCCTATTACCGCCCAACGAAGTGGGCACGGGTCGGCTAGTATATACTAATTTGTAAAAAAAGGGGATATTTAACTTTTTCTATGTCTGTAAAAATTACAATACAAAAGGTTTTATTTATTCGACTATATTGTTCGCACTCTCTGTACTACTATTGACTACATCGTGTGTGTTACTAATGACCTGACACGCCATTGGTTAAAAGTTATCGGCCGGCCGATAACTTGACAGAATGCTATAAAAGGTGAGTATGTCGAGTCATTGGGGGCATTCTTGCTCAGTCGTCTCTCTGGAAGGTTATATTGTGTGATTGTTGTTGTATTGCGTGAGTTGAGATATGTATTAGTTGTTTTTGTTATATACATCCATTTCTGGTATCTAATAATATTGTTGAAAAAGATTTCATTTTTCTTTTGAATTTAAAATTTCGGGGGGTTTTTATACAAACAAAAGAAAATTATTGTTCAGTGCATATCGCGGCACGAATTGTTGAAAGTTCCTGTTATCTGTAGTTCACTTTTAAATAATTAGTGCTAAATTATTTCATTTTGTTAACGTTTCTAAGTACTGATATCATAATTATACGGTTTCCAAAATGGTTGACAAAACTATAAACACTAGTAAAATTATAGCACTACTTAAGGAAGGTTATTGTCAATGTCATGTATTTCGACTTTCGAGAATACTCGATAGCGACGATAAAGGGCAGAGAAACGCCAGTAGAAGCGGCAGCAGCTGTATATGGAAGAAAATCATGCACAAAACAACGAATAACCTGTTAGGAGTCGAGCGTGAAGGATGAATAAGATCAGTCATATAACATATATATTTTTATAGCCCAGGAAAATATGCAAGCAACAAGTAGTGTACGATATAACTCGCAAACAAGTATTTTAATACCACTTGCTATACTGTGTAATATCTATGCAATGTATAACTGGTGCTGATAAAATTTCGTCGCTTTTGAAGGTTCAGCAACGTCATGCCTTTGTAACCCAGATTGTCTGTACGACGGAACACGCCTGTTAAACTTTCGCTAAAAACCGAGAACAAGTCTTTCAATTATCCCTAGCGAATGGTTTTAAGTTATATTTTAATAGATTTTAAGTTTAAATTGTATTGTTCCCTGAAGTTCTTTGGAACCTACATTTAGGGTGTATAATAACCAATTTTTTTTTTCGATGCTGTGGAACTTGTTTGCCCAAAATATTTTAACTTCTTATTTATTTTAAAGATTCTGTTAATTCGAACACCGATGTATGGCAACAAATTTTTAGAAATTCTTTTACATTTACTAATTTCAACTGATAACGTTTTCTCATTTTAGCTGACGTAGAAGAATCACATCGTGATGGAACTCTAATCTGAGAAATGTTTTTGTAATATGAGGGTTCTTAGGGAAAAATATAGAACTGTGGATTTTTCTGGCTTGTAGTCACCAATAAGTTCAATTAAAGAATTGTGCTTTTAGATTCTCTCGGGATTAACCTTTTGCCCAACAGTAGAATTCTAACAGGTATTTATTGGCAAAGGTAATTCTTTCATACCTTAAACATTAATTACGAAATTAAAAAAATAATCAAAGTGAGGAAACAGTAATTACCATCCAAAGTAAATGAATGTGCTTCATAAATGAAATCTAATATTAATATCAATGAGATCAACAGATAAATATAGGAAGTTTGATCTCCAACTGAAAATTGGACCCGTCGCGCCGACCCTTCAACTCGGAAGTCATGGTTATAAATAGCCTAGTTACATTGTTTGATTATTATAATGCAGAGTGGAAATCAGGTATTCTAATGAGGGATTTATTTTCGTATTCTACTGTTGATACCCACTAGATAAGATAGTTCTGATGAAACGGCTCTTTGTTTATCAGAAGGGACTAATGTTTCATATACACAAATGCACATAATATCGTGGCTTGTTGTTTTAGAAGAGGTGGAATCACATCTAGCTCATTACAGCAATGCAGTTAATATAATAATTACTTGATTAATTATTATATAGTAATTAGCTATGCAACTAACCCCGTTCTTTAATGCGTCATTAATTTAACCTCGCACCGCGTCAAGTTACTATTAATTCGTTATGAATATTGTGACTTACACTTTTTGTTATTCCTTCACTCTTTTTTTTTACGTGGGGAAATCCCGGGGGAGAGAGTGGGTTATATCTGACTCGCACGGACTAAAACCCCACGATTTACATCTGCCGCTATAGTTGAGGCGACACAAGATTTTAATAGACTTTATCGTACCGCCCCAGTGGGTGGCCCAGCGGTAGAAAACGCCGCCACCAGGCCCCGTCTTATCAGGAGACAGTCGTGTATACACCGGCCATCTCCACTGGACCTGTGGAATGGACTTAATACATTCAAATGAATTTACTAACCACTGTTATATAACTTAAGGTTTCACACAGACGAAATCTCGAGCACCACTATATAGTAGTAAATATGATTGAGGTCAAGCAAACAATCTCTTCAACGTTATAACAATAGTATAACGAAAACGGAACAAATGTAGCCCAAGAGCCCTTTTTGAAAAGCTCCAGTCCGACCCTGTTCTTATGCGGTTACATTTAACAAATGGCTTGTACGCCTGAACTGCGCGAGTGTTTCACGCACCTGCGGCTGTTTGCGTGAGTGAATTGCGCATAACTCTAACTGTTATTGTGGATACGTTATTGTTTATACGTTTTGTAATATTTAGTTTAACGCTCCTATCATAAATGTTAGCCGTATACTGCTTTATTCTTGTTTAATTTTCAAAATTTGAATATCATGTTAACACATTTGGGTAAAAACAGGATTCCGTGTAAAGTAAGTCTTTTGCATATGGAATCAGGCACACGACTATGCGGCACGATACAATAACACGGTGAAACAATCATACACAGATCACTCCTTCTCTATGATTCCGCTACTTGTCGTGTGGCTAATCTACCTTTGTACCCGGATCCACGCGACGTGACGCGCTACACGGACGCCCACAGGCTCACCTCGTAGTTACGCAGCTCACGTTATCTTTTTTCGCAAGTCTTACCTAACCTAACCAAACAGAGACGAAACGGATTGTTTTAATTTACAAATCATCAAGTTGCTAATATACGATACGCAGTCCGCTCACCGACCGCTTCTGCTACCGGCTCGCACTATCTTTGTTTCGCAAGTCTAGCCTAACCAATTTATTTTTCTAAATTTTCCCGTCTTGGTTCTGTTAGGTTAGGGTGAGACTAGTAAACCGAAGACAGTGCGAGCCGGCTACGGCAGCGGTCGGCGAGCGCACTGCTATGCCGTTTTGAGGTAATGGCACCTCCGAACAATCATTGGTAATTTTGTATATTACCAATCTAATGATTTTTAAGTTGAAACAAAACTTTTTGATTAGGTTTGACTTGCGAAAAAAGATACGCGAGCCGGCCGCAGCAACGGATAACTAGCGCGGTGCATTATTCGTAAAAACGCAAAGAATATATTTTTCCATAAAAATCTGTCCAGCTGTTTGCGAGTTGAATTCAAAGATACGGGAAAGGTTATTTTATGTCATGGCTATTGTAATTTTCCTTTATTATTGCTACATAGATAATAACTTGAATCTTGACGAAATAGTCAGCAATTCGCACTAATTTATCGCGTGATTTTTTTATAGAGCCCGAGAAACTGGACTTTTCAACTTTCGCGAAACGGTTGACAACTCTTTGCTCATTCGCGTGTAGTGAAAGGTGAAAGAGGTCCGTGTCAAGCCGTGGACGAAATCAGTCCAATATTACGTCTAAAAGAAATAAATATGTTTGTGTAAATATATTGTAAAGCGTTTTCCATTACTCCACAATGGATACGTCGAGGACAAAGACTCGAAAAATACAATAGCTTTTAACGGTTCATGTACTTTACGATCTTTTCTTACATATGACATGATGATACTGGAATTTACTAGTGGCTTTGCTCGAAATCATGTGTATTTAACTGACCATTATCATTTTACCCTTATCCCACCTAAGTAGTTTTATTGTGACTATAGTGTTATACTGTAATTTAACAGTAACAAAGCAGCAGGCGGTTTCTAGTATAGATATACAAGTGTAATTTAGATTAGAGAACGAAATACAAGCTGCAAATATAACCTAAATACAAATACTTTAATGCCTCTCACAAAGTACCCTATAAAATAAATAAAAACACGAGATTTAAGTATGCCCTTTATAAATCTAATGTTAAATCTCATGATCTTAACAAATTCCAACATTTTAATTACGGGTCTTGCGTAAAAACAAAGAGATTTTTTAAAACAAAAATACGAATTTTAGTTACTCGCAGTAATCCTCGACTTTGTCCATATTAAACTAAGATATAAATAACAAAAAAATAAACTCTATTTGCCTAAAATTCGATATCATTACCATTATTATAAATGAGAACGTGAATTAGTTTTTGTTATTACGCTTTCACGCTTTAACTGCTCAACCGATCGTCACAAAATTTTGTATAAACACGCTTCCAAATTCAAAAAGGATACATCCCGAAAAAAGTACTGTACTGTACTGCTTTAATATATCCATTCTATCATGTAAAAAAGATATGGACCGAATTTTTACCATTACCACAGTTTACAATCATTGGCTCACTAAAAACAATAATTAATAGTTTGGAGAATTCGTACGCAATGATTAAAATAATGAAACCATACGATTTTTCAATATTAATTACAGTATTCAGAACCTTTTATAATAACCAAGGATTCATGTTTTACCTATATAGATTTGCGAGGTTATCATCTGAACACAATCATGGAAATCAAAATAAAAATATCCTTTATTCAATTTAGGCCCTGAGGAGGCGCTTATGAACGTCAAAGCTACCACCGGTTCGGAAAACAACCCAGTCATCGAGAAGAACCGGCAAGAAACTCGATCTCGTTTATCTTTTTATTTTAAACATTTTACGAAACATTCGTTATTAGTGAATGCACAGAGAGGGGCGTCATTTCCAGTGGGGGGGAGAAGTGGGCGCTGGTCCTCCGGCGCTCTCACTGATCGAACGAAACGCAACAATGCAAACACTGTTACTTCACGTCGGTTTTCTATGAGCGGGTGGTACGACCCCGGGCGAGTCGACCCATTCAAGCTGAAACCAGTAATAGCTTCAGCGTGGCTCTGCCACCTACAAAAAGAACTGGAATGTACACTTATTCATACAATGTCAGCCATGGTAACTCAAAAGTAGCAAGTTGGGACACTGCGTCGCTTGACATAGCTTCGAATCTTACAATGAGTTACTTACTGAATAAATACACCGTAATAAAATTGAAACATGGTAGTACGATCTTCAGTCCACTAGTTACTCTCTTGTTCCGGGGCGACCAGGTAGCTTGCAGATTGTTTCAAGCATCTGTCCCGCAATTTTGGGTGCAGTAGCCAAGCAGGATGGTGGGATCTGTACCCGATTGAGCAGGCTTGCACGTCGTAATAAAGCCTTCATAGTAATGTCTTTTTTTAGTTTAACTCACGTTTCGGTGTCAGCTGTCGAATACCCATTAATGGCGAGGCTTTCAAACCGGCACGATATTAAAGACCATGGATCTATCGCTGATCATCAATGTGTTTGAATAATACTGTACTTACCATAAGGTACGATTATAAACCAAACTTAAGCATCGATACTCATTGATGGACTTCATACGTCCACAAGACTAAATATATATAAAAAGCGCCTCGTTCTGTATGCGGGGTCTTTAATCATACGAACTCAATGTGACAATTCACAGCGAAGTCTACGCCACACGTATGTAATAAAGTTGTTATGTGCAGATTTAAACGTGTCACGTTGACATCTCATTACTTTAAAATATTATAATAGCTCCAGTCATGAGCTGTAGCGAAAAAATAAGCAATATAATTATTTTTCTACGACAGGAACTTGCAGCGCAACCTTTTGGCGCTGACTAGCGGCATCAGAGCGAGCACAGCACTGGTGAGTTGGCAAAACCACTAGCTTTTCTTATTTCCAGTGTGTTCTAGTTTTACATTCACGGTATTCGTCTCACAGGTTAGTTCTCAGTCGCATGAGATCAACCAGGTACTGCATCAAGAGTTTTATCAATTAGAATTTAACTCACTCAGAAATGAAGAATTTTCTTGTGACCGAACTTTACTTTCATATGTTTCCATTATATGAGCGAAGAAAAATAGCTGACATAGTATATCGTTTTTGCATACTCACTGGTATAATTGACTGTTTCGAATTACTGAGTAAGGTTAACTTGCGCCTACGAGCGGTAACTAGTAGAAATCTTAACATATTTATATCTCGGTTGTTAAGGCGACCTACAGGCAAACTCACTTAATTAGATACTTACTTACTTACTTAATAGTATAAATATATTGATTAATGATCTGAATGTAGATAAACTTACATAAACTGAAATGCCTTCTAAATTCCAGTTATGTTTATTTTTTATTTCCTTCTTTCTATCTATATTTTCTTATATATATGCGGTAACTAGTAAATGGCCTTCGAGCTTAAAATAAAATAAACTCTTGACAATTCACTATTTTCCAGGTATTTGTGTTTAACTGGTTTGGATTGCTACACTAGTGGCATGCTTTTACATATTCTGACACCGCATCCATTGACGTAGGTTCTCATCTATATAAAAGCTCGGGCTATCGGCGAAGGGCTATTTCTTAGTTTATTCCATTCCATCAAAACTCAACGCTTATAATCTGTTCCACAAACTAAAACAGTCAAAGCAAATATGAATTACCTATGTAAAACCGCGCGTGTGTATATTGGCGTTATCACATGGAAACTAGAAACGGGTTAATAATAATTGCCGCCGAAAACTTCAAGAAATAATTATTAAAATAGAATTACATAGCACTCATATATTATATTGTAGTAAATAAGTAAATTCGTAAGTAAATTCGTTTACCTTGAATTGAACGAAGGTATTTACTCCCTATAATGATATATGGTGTAAAAATTGGCTAAGTTCAATCATAAATTCATCCCGCCTCTTTTCTATAAATCTCCAGCCACAAGTTTGCTTGCACAAGTGGAACAGCACCCACAAATGTTGTTATCATATGTACAGCAATGGATATATGTATATAAAAGAAAAACAGAGTTGGCGACAGAGCTGAGCCTTGAGGAAACTATTTACTGTCATTAACTGCGAATCGCATTCTTCAACACCGCAAATACTTGATACGTGTAGAAAGATAGAGACGTGCACAACTTCTTGGGAATTGCGTACGCCAGAAGTTTGAAGACAAAATCACGTTGCAATATCTTATCGAAACCCTTGGCTATGTCCAAATTTATTGCCAGAGTTTCGCTCTGATTATCAAGCGCGTCACTCCAAAGACTATACATAAGCCAGATTGTCACCATTTATACCAAGATTATTATAATATGGATCAATATGTGAACGATGGTGATGTCTGGAATTGACTCCTCTCTGACGTCCCCTAAATACAATTGTAATGTGTAATGTATTCTAAATGTATGTATATTAAAAAGATAAACCCGATTAAGTTTCCTGTTAGTTCGTTTCGATGATTGGGCTGTTTTCCTAACCGGTGGTAGTGTTGACGTTCATAAACACAGGGACTAAATTGAATAAATTATTTTTGATATTTTTTAACCAAAGAATGATCCTCTAAGTGTTGACGATCTGTTACATTATCTTACATGCAGACAGTATTTGAACGGTACTCAGAGATTACAACTTACTTGCAGTAATTAGAAATACTAGAATTAGATCTATTCTATTTGGGAATTGATTGCACATTAATTTACTTTGAAGTTCGCGGAACCATCTAACGTACCGATAGGATGGGCAGTATATATACGATATTACTAGGAAAATCTTAGATAAACACACTTTGAATATCACCACTATAAGAATTCCCAACCGTAACTCAGACATTAGAAAATCATAGTAACTATTAATAAATTAAGCTCTTAATAAATTGCATTTTCGAGTCAAAAATTAGCCACAAAGAAATCGCCTAATAAGGTCACTTTTTTACAGAGCTTATGGGTCAGTGTTCCAGCAAACTATCTTCGCGATGGTGAAGCTGGAAGACAGAAATTACACAGCCTTATAATAGAAATTTATCGCTTAAGCCTTGCAACAAATTACATGTGCAGACAAAACTATGATAAATCATGTAGACGAATAGAAAATGAGCACCTCTTCCTATAACCTGGTGAATATAGGTAGTATAGTTACTACCCACTATAAATTGAACTAAAACTAATTTCAAAAAACTACAACAGAGTTAAATTTACATTTAACCTAAACAAAAAAAATGGTTTCACATAAGATCTTGAGGCCGTAAATATAGAGGATAAAGTGTTTTCTCTCTAGGGCATACAGTTTAGGCGAGACGTTTTCGAGGAAAAAATATAAAGGCGGAGACGTCTTATCAGGTTTCAACACAATCTTTTGCCTCTTACAAAGATACTCCAGGAATGGGGGTTATTTGTATTCACGTTATCTATTACTTTGTATTACTATTAATTATTACAGATAAATAAAAGACGAATCATCAAATGTGGGACCCAGGAGCGGACATCTTATCGCTGACACTACTGTAAGTACACAATAACTTTTTTAAAAGAGCATGTCTTGAATTTTGTCGAAGGTTAAAGACCTATAATGATGATGGCTTTCCAGAAATCCACCCCTTTTTTGTACGGTATATAAAAGCGCCACGGGATGTTCTAAGACAGTTCTGTTCTGGATATAAGAACGAATATAAAGAAAAAGCATGTGTCCTCATGTAATATTATAATTACTTGCAGTTATATTGATAGCATGAAATAAGCATCTACCAATTTATCGTAGTACATATATCAAGAGGAATGAAAGTCTGTGAGTTTGAATGAGGAACTGTAGACCCACTAATTCAATTTCGAAAATTCTTTCACATAACCATCACATTGTTGCATTATAAATATTTGTACGGAGATAATACAATATGTTTTTGTTGACTTGTAAACAATTTGAAGGCTAATTTACGTAGCTTCCTTTATTTGCACTAAACTGGCTCATATAGGTTAGCCTGGCCATAAATACTGTTACAATTAAAAATAAACAAAATATTACTCATTCATTATTCATTGAGTTTTCTTATTTTGGCGCCAATACATTGTACAATATTTTGCGATATTAAAATGGAGTTCGGTGATAAATAGAACCGAATCGCTGTGCTTGCATTACACAAAGTAAGTATGCAATATGTAAACTCTCCATACGCTTGGTATTAGTAAAATGTTTGTGTACCGGACTACTAATAGGTACAATGAGACCTCTTCTGTTTCTGACAGAAAAATATCTGACCGTTCACGTAGTGTTCGTACGAAAAAGGTGGTCAAAGCAGTAAGGAAAAGAATGCGAAGAAATGCTGTCCGAAAGCAAAAGATTTTATGTCGGGAGATGAAGATAGCACCTAGAACCAAGTCGCGTATTTTAAAAGATGACTTAGGACTTGCAGCCTATAAGAGACGTACTGGTCATTTCTTAACTGATAATTTAAAAAAGAATAGGCTGGTAAAATCGAAACAGCTACTGAAGCGGTACGCAAAGGGAGGTCTCAGAAAAAAATTGTTTACGGATGAGAGTTTTTTTACAATTGAGCAACATGTGACCGTAATGAACAAACAAAATGACCGTATTTATGCTCAAAGCTCTAAGGAAGCTTCCCAATTAGTTGACAGTGTGTAACGTGGGCACTATCCGACTTCAGTGATAGTTTGGTGGGGTATTAGCTATGAAGGCGTGACTGAGCCATACTTTTGTGAGAAAGGTATCAAAACATCGGTACAAGTGTATCAAGATGCCATTCTTGAGAAGGTAGTGAAGCCCCTTAAGAACACCATGTTCAATAACTATGAATGGTCCTTCCAGCAAGACTCGGCGCTGGGTCATAAAGCTTGGTCTACGTAGTCTTGGTTGGAAGCGCAAAGAAATGTTAGAATGGTAATTATAACTATATTACTATTATTATATTATATTAGCTAGCCGAATTACTAGCAAAATTATAATTACATGAGCATTAGTGACTGCTGTAGTTAATAACTGTGTTACAGCCACCAACACTCACCGCCGGACAACACTAAGCTTTTTGTTTGAAAAAGTTAACACATAAATCGTAATATGCAACAATGTAAAAATAGCTTATCGAATAATGAAATGCTGCTAAGCAAGCGTGAGTTAATGTCATGTTGAGTGATATGCATGTATAGAATTTAAGTGTGGTTTGATAATATTATATTTTAGCAAGAAACAATTGCAAGTAAACTAATTATGTAAATGATAGTAGTTCTTCGGCTTCTTCATGCGTTAGACCCAAAAGCCAACTAAACATTTTTTTTTTACATTTAATTTTGATAAGTGGATAAATATTGAGTGTTTTGTTGATTTTATTATATAGCATAGGACTTAAATAATGATAATGGCGACCAGCAAGTTCTGTTCTTCGGGTTGATAACTGCCCTCAACGTTTAAAGGACTGTATTGCAGCCAATGGAGACTTCGAATAAACTTTTTATATTTTAAATTGTTTTATATTTATGTATTAACAAACTGTAAAAGTAATAAATGTTATTTGCAGTAGAAAATATTTTTTTCTTTAATTTTTTTTGATTGAATCTATGAACTTTTTTTAATGTACTGTTTTGTTCACTATACCTAGTCTTGCCATAAATACTCAAACAAAGAAAAAAATATTTTCTACTGCAAATAACATTTATTACTTTTACAGTTTGAACAAAACAGTACATTAAAAAAAGTTCATAGATTCAATCAAAAAAAATTAAAGAATGTTAGAATAATAAATAGCACTAGAAGCGAATGATCCTGCACCTCATAAAGTATGCTATACTTTTCAGAACTATTACTACTTTTTTTCAATTGTAAATTATTATGGTATATATACACACGGTCGGTATGTGTGGTGAACCGCTATACACAGAATAGAGACGGTAAATTTAAAGATGATATGTTTTATTATGTTTAAGTTTTATATTTTAATTCTCGTACAAGAAGTTACAGGTTGCAAGTCCATTACATTATTTTGTATATAATTTCCAATATTAGACTTTAGGGACTTTGTAACCACATCACGCAATATTCATTAAGTTTGGCTCTTAGACCATAACGTATTTTTACGAGATAGCCGCGCACGAACTTGGGCGTTTCCGACAATTGAAGGTAGTATCATTTTTGAATTTTTCAACGTTTCTTACAATAACACTTTATTTTCATTATTCTTGTATCAGGAAAAATGGGTTGCGGTAGCTTAGTCGTTCTTTTACCCCTTTTTATTAGTCCCTTTTGCTCATAACAATTTAAAAACAAGGGTGAACTCCGGTAATGGGGAATATAGCGCCACTATGTACAGTGACTGTCACAAGATCGGTCTAATGAAAAAAGATAAAACAACACTGGGTTGGCAACTGTTAATTTTTTTTTGCCTGCTTGATATAACGCTGTAGTCCATAGCACATGTCTGTGAAACTAAATTTGTTAAAGAAATCATTTATGTAACGTATTTTGCTATTATTTTATATAAATTGTCAAACAGTATTAATATATAATTTATACATATATTAAAAATGAAGTGTCTGTATGTAATATCAACATAATTTTTTTTTACTGATGGGTATGAAAGTATACACACTTCTGATAACATAAATACAATTTTTAAAATTTTTGTCAGTCAGTCTGTCTGTTTGTTCCGGGTAATCTCCGAAAGGGCTAGACCGGTTTTGACAGGAATTTCACTGACACATAGCTGAAATTACAGCGGGTTTCTTAGGCTACTCTAAATTAGACTAGGTATTAACAGCGGCTTCGTCTGCAATGCTATTTCCAAAACGATTGGACCGATTCACCGATTTCACCAACCTTTTACCAGCAGATAGCGGATATAATTTCAAATAATTCAGTCTATTTTAATTTAGACTAGCTGTTAACCGTGGCTTCGCCCGCAGTGCTATCTTCAAAACGGTTCGATCGATCTTCAGATAACTTTCACTGGCAGATAGCTGATCTTATAAAAAGTAATTCAAGCAATTTTAGTTTATACTAGCTGTTAACCGTGACTTCGCAAGCTGCGCTATCACCAAAACCGTTACATCGATTTTCACGGGACTTTCACTGGTAGATAGCGAACCTAATAAAAAGTAATTGTGTTTATTCTATTTTAGACTAGCTGTTACCCGCGACTTTGTCTGCATGAAATTTAGCAAGACTGCAACTCATTCTTTATTTTTAATAAGAGAAATAATTATCGGCTTATTGTTTACAATTCTACATTATAATTATTAATAACATTAAATGATATAGATTCCTAATAAGATCTTAGATTATAAACGTATTACGTAAAGAGTTCCATAATACAATTTGTTGCGGAACAGACAAGCGTTTATTTTTTGTATAGTCACTAAATCTTAATTATAATAATGGCAATGTATATTAAATGTAATGTAAATATAAATCTTTATAATAATATTTTAAGTTATTGTTTCAATAGTTCCTTATACAGTGTAAGTGAGCACTGAGGTAGTTATATGGTTGGTTATGGTTCCATATGTGTTGCTGATGACAAACCTCATTTGGCACACTCTTTGTATTTATATATCTAATGTACACGTTACATGTTACTTTTAGTGGCGTGCCCGTCGTACTTACAATTATCTTTAAACAGCGTTTCTGTAATTGTACATAGTCTCACAATTCTATAATTCTTTAATACAATTTAAAAAACGTGTGCGGAGCTGCGGGTACAGCTAGTATAAAATAAAAAACTTCTTCAAAACAAATATATGTATTCAAAACATGACATTTTACGCTTTTTTTATCCAAATCAAAGACGGTTCTATACGACCACCAATCGCTACATTTGTAAGGAACATACAAAACTATGTTTTAACACTTGATACTGATAGATGATTCAATATTTGTTATGGTAACTTCTTTTCTTAGTTTATAAGACATTTATAACAGGAAAAATACATCACTTTCAGTATTAAAATATTGTGAATGTCAAGTGGAACATGATTCAACTTTAGACACATTGTTTGCGTAACCACCACATTTGTTTTAACGCCATCTATCGAACGTAATTTGTATTATATTATTAACAACATTAAAGGCTTAATGTAATTATTACTATGTGTGTATGATTTGTTAATCGAAAAAGTTATTGTCATTTTAATCTTATTTTATTGATGTTAACGAACAAAACGATACAATAATAAAACGAACGTACAATAATATATATAACACTCACACGCCTCACGGATTTACTTTTATTTTCATACTAGGTGTGCCCGCGACTCCGTCCGCGTGGAACCTAATATAAAAAAAACAGTGATTAATAAAATCATCTGCATGTATTAAGTCCATTTACTTATCTACTTTTATCTCGTACTTAAGACACGTCGTCATTAAAATTATAGTATATTTTAATAGAGTAAACCAATTAATTAATGAATGAATCAAAGACTAAAGGTTTATGATTCTCTTGGTTAGGTATTATCGTGAACACAGTACAAACAGACAGACAGATAGACAGACAGACATACATTTCTAAAAATGATTGAAATGTATTTTATTACTTATTCCTAGACAGCTGCAATATTTTTTATTTCACAAAAATCTAAAATATGCGGACACGTTACATTTACATTTCTATTATATGATATGTAAATAATATAAATATAACTTTCAATTATATGCTACATTAAATAAATTCCAATAGGACGTTCTTAATAGTGTTGCTAGATTACTTTCTCACTTTCCCCGTGAACATAATAATTTTCACTCTGTAAAGGTGTCTTACATCTAGGGCACCACCATTCGGAGGATAGAAAAGCCGAATTTATTTGGGTGTAAAAATTGTACATATTACCTTTTTTTTATTCGTAACTTATACATAATAAACACTAAATCCGCCTGCCTTAGTTTATTAGCCCTAAAACCGTCTGAGTTTTTGAAAGAAAATATGGCATCAGTAATTCTAAGTTCGAGTAAAATTCATTTTGTTTTTGCAACGACTCTTCTTTTACATTATTACTGTCATTGTCGAGTAGTTAATGACATTGTTTCTTGTGATCATTTCAATGAACTAACAAGATGATGGCCGTCTTGTTATAATTTTTGTGAGTTTTTGTTTTTGTGATCCATGCTCCATGGTATTATTTCTCATCCTCTTCACTTGTACATAATAACCAAAGTATATTACGTAAAACACAATCAATATTACAAAGTATATATCTTATATATCAAATAACACAAGATTATGAATAAAATATAAAATCCACTACATGACATTCCAAGATACCGCCAAAAACTCAAATTCACTTTCATATTAGTCAAATGAAATCAAAAACACTTTATTCAATTTAGGCCCAAAGAAGGCATTATGAACGTCAAAACTATCACCGGTTCGGAAAACACACCCCTGTCATCAAGAAGAACCGGCAAGAAACTCGATCGGGTTTATCTTTTTAACAAATATCTATAATATTTAGATTATATTAGGTACATATCACAAACGTTTTTAATGGATGCACAGGGATGAGTTAATTCCAGACGTCACCATCCATCCGTATTGATCCATTCTATAATAGCCTTTTGACACCAAAACCCGCTTTACATGGGGTATAAAATCGCTTAAATTCGTTTTAATAACCTTAATAATATGACTTTTATGTTCATGTAAGTAAAACAAAAGCGGGATTTATCTCGTAAACCCAAGACTTAAACGATAAAGTAAGAAAGAAAGTATGTTGAGTGTAGCGCATAATAGTTAACGCCAAAGTATGTAAGCAGTTTGTGTTTACGCAAACTGACCGCGTCGCATTTCGCTATAACGTTTTATTACTATCCGGTCACTGGTTTACGTTTAGTTGGCAGATTTTATTTTTTGCGGACTGACTTACAGTGAATGTGGTTAGGAACGAATACACTATTCCTTAGGGCCTCTTCGTACTGTATAGTTAGCGAAATAGAAGCACTAGTTTAAATAGAATACATTCAATGAATGTGTAAAACATAAGTTTCTAAACGATTTAGATCCATTTTATGCGCTTTAATATTTACAGTTCAGCAAAACCATAGAAGCTAAGTTACATATCAAATTTTACACAAATCTTTTCTTGTTGCGTGTAATTTTAAATCTGTGATCTTCTAAGGCATGCATTGAAATGATATGCATTGAAACGTTATTATAATATTTAATCAGATAACGATTAATTATATACTGGTCAAGATAGCGTCGTAAATAACCCATTATTATTATTTTTTTCCATCGCCTCAAATTTTAGGTCATCTATCGCATGTTATGTTACAGAAGGCGCGCGGACGCGGAGTAGGGGTAAAGTGAAAGGCGCTCGAGAAAGCAGCCAAGGCCAATGTGGCGGTGGCCATGACTGAATTCATAATGATTCAATGATTTAAATAAATATTGTGCTCAGTTTTTAACACGCGTCTATCATCTGAATGATTTTATTTATTATGTATTCCGAACTCTAATACGCTGATTGAAATTTATAGTTGGTTATCTTGTTACTTCCCATGTTCAGTTAAATGCCTACGACACCGACGCCCCCCATTTGGCTAAGACGTAGCGTGACAATGGTTTATTTAGTGACATTTATCATTGTTTATGTGGAAACCAGGTGGAAATCTAAAAGTTATGAACAATTTAAACCAATTTAAAGTACTTAATAATTTAGAATAAACCTCATTAATAATAATCAAATAGAAGAGTATTAACAATACATCGCCAGTATTGATTAACATACAAAATAATAGATGGCGCTGTTAGCAAATACATGTGATAAAAAGGATGACATTTGATTGATTTGATGACATTTTACGAATTTCCTTAAGATGAATGTTATGTGAAAACAAAATGTAACTATTTATGTGTGAATTTGGACTACTGAATGCTCCCACGGTAACAGATATATTTTCAACTAAATAAACCGTATATATGTGTGGGCTTACCATATAGATAAATCTTCTTATTCACATTATTTCTTTTGATTAACACATGTCTTTATGTACTGTGGCAAATATATATAGTTTAAATGTGAGATGAACTATTTCGGATGGCAGATATACTACAGTCGACAAATGGTGAGACTCAAAATTGGGACATATACACATCACATCCAAATAACTATCTCTGATCGATTCTTAGCTATGTACTTAACAACTGCTCTACCATTCCGCTTTCGACAATTCTCTATTAGTTTTAGCGGGCTACACTACCAACCGTATCGCCGTTAACAAAACTTTTAACGAGGTGCACATTATATATGTTATATTCGAACTTGGAAAATATATCGAGTCGTCCGAGTCATCCAATTATCTCGAGACATCCGGATAAGAAAACAATATGGTGACTCAACGATGCGTGGGAAAAATGCACCGTTTGAAACCTTATCACTTCTACTTTCTTACTTATTGTAAGCACGTAGTATGATTTTTTTTTTTTTTTTATGTCATAGGTGGCAAACGAACAGGTGGGTCACCTGCTGTTAAGTGATCACCACCATCCATGGACACTAACAAACCCAGAGGAGTCGCAAGTGCGTTGCCATCTTTCGGAGGGAAGGGTTAGGGGAGGGAAAGGGAGAGGAGAGAGGAGAGGGGAGGGGAGATGGGTCTCCGGCGCTCTCACTGACCGAACGAAACGCAACAATGCAAGCACTGTTACTTCACGTCGGTTTTCTATGAGAGGGTGGTACTACCCCGGACGAGCCGACCCATTCATACTGAAACCAATAATAGTTTCAGCGTGGCTCTACCACCATAGTAAAATTTTAAATTGATTTTAAAAATAGCTTGTTTCGTAGTTTCACCTTTCCTTTCAAATTATTGATGTTCTAAATTAATATTTTGACAACCTTCCAGACCTTTCTATTCATCGTTTTATTACGTATATAAGCATGCCACAGAACGACGAAAGCAAATACGAATAGAAATAAAAGGAAGAATTCTCTGAGCCACAACCACATTATAAGATACAAATACTAGCACGATGTATTTACATAATACTCAGTTTGTTTCATTTCTACCTTTGTGAATATTTCTTTCGACACAAAATAGTAATTTGTTTACCAACGGCCGTAATAATGTATTATAAAATTATACATATATTATATAGTGTCTACAGCATAATACATTATAACATACATATAGTACACAAATACTTTTTTTTAAATACTTAATAGGTTTTATCGTTCGTTCGTTCGTTATCGGTTTAAATAACGATGTAGTCTAAGTTGGTAAACACGGTAGGCCTGGAGGGGGCTGGCTCGCAAGTGCAACTACTGGAACACACCAACAGGTGCTTGGCGACAAGTTCTCAACTTGAGGGTGGGAGCTAATCAGGCAGATGTAGAAAAATCCCAACCATAATGCTTAGGTTTGATTACGATATTATACTTCGCCGTGCGCTCCGAATCCGTTGTTAGGATTCGAACCTACATCCGCCGACACAATGTCCGAACACGCTATCAATTAGCCATCATTGCTTCGTCTATACATATAATAAGAATGTAAATCTAAAGTGTCTGTACTTTTTAGATTTTTGTGAAAAAATATTGCTTTAGGTTTCAACGATTTGTAGAAATGACTGTATATCTGTCTGTCTGTTTGTTTGAACACGCATCACTACTCAAGTACTACATTTACAATAAAGAATTAATTTCAATTCATTCAAAAGAATGCATTCAAAAGAAAATCATAAAGCATATCCTCGAGTAACATTTAGTCTTTGTTTTATTTAAATCGGTTCACTCTATCAAAAGTTATTGTAATTTTAATGGCGACGCGACTTTAGTA
Source organism: Antheraea pernyi (assembly GCA_015888305.1). NCBI lineage: Eukaryota > Metazoa > Arthropoda > Insecta > Lepidoptera > Saturniidae > Antheraea > Antheraea pernyi. The sequence continues at coordinate 673,575 of MU158713.1, forward strand.
CGAGAGAAAAGTAAATAAGTAAATGGACTTAATACATCCAGATGATTTTATTAGTAAATTTTAATGCAGGTGTGAAACCAGAGACTAATAGATAATAATAAGTGATTAAAATATTTTCTTTATCTTTTTTATCCTTATAACAAAACACTGTTCTTATCACTTATTCTACAATTTGTTGGCCACCTTAATACCAGCTGCCAGTGAAGCTGATTTGGGTATTCGAGATGTTATAATAACATACAATAGAACAGTGAAGTCAATCTGCCAACATGGTTGTACCGACAACAATATTGTTTAGTACATACAGCTCCATCGTGTCGCGAGATAGACAAGGCCATATAAAAACTTTATGGGGCTGAACGAGCCATCCTACGTTGAGCTTGTATCATACACTGTAGAATGAACTCTCATATATATTATCACTTCACAGATTAATCTGTTACTATGAAATATATGTCTAATTAATAATAGCCTCAATTTTATGAGTGGTTCCAATTTAGCAGATGTACATTACACTTAGCACTATCTATGTTCGTATTTGCCCTGCTTTCGCGCGGTCTCCGATTCGTATTCACAGATTTATGGCAGCTTCTGTGCAACCGGGATAGTGAGGGGATTTTCGACATGGACATTTGAAACATTTGTAACTTTTTTCAATGTTTATATTTTATTATTATTCACTGTTGCTTATATACGAGTTCAGTAATTTTTTTATCAAGACAGTATGTAGACAAGTAAGTATGGTCGATACTTCGGTACATTACTTTGGCCCCCCACTGAAAACTAGCGCTGCAATACGGGTGGTATTGTTGTACTGCAGTACGTAGCTGAATGGGGTGTCATAAGCTGTGTATAGGTTTCCTTTATTTATCTTGTTTGTGATTGTTTTCCAACAATAGAGACTTTTACTTTCATTCTTTACAGTTGAAGCGAGTATGGCTAGGTAGATGCGTTATTCGACGTAGGTAGGAATCCTTGCTAATGAGCCAGAGTTATGGTTGAAAGAAAACATCGTGATGTAACCGTAGCATGTTGTAAGGGCTTTTTCTAACAGCGCCTGGCTAGCTAATATCCGCAAGTTAAAAATCTATCGCCAAGCACCTGTTGGTGTGTTCCTATAGCTGTTCTTCAGAGCCAGTCCCTCATAGATGAGATTGTGGTCAAACTCTAAAATTTATAAGTTTTAAGAAAAATCTAGATGAGGATAGGCTTTCAAGTAATACTGGCGCAACATACCTATACGTGTTGGGCGATAAATATTTAACTTTATGGTGAGTAATTAACCAGATATTAGAAAAAGTTGTACCACCATGCTATACATTCGAACAGAAATCGACCAACTCGGTGTCCAAATATTATACCCTGAGTCATCATCGCTTCCATAAGATAGGATTTTATTCTCAAACGAATACAAAATTATAAACAGATTCACTCTCACAAGTGTTCTCAGTCGAAATAGTAGTCCGATTCATAGTTTTATATTACTATGAATCTACTATATTCAATAATAACAATAATGTAGACCTCATGAGGTTAACAAACTGTTGGCAACATAAGCTTAAAAAAATACCTGATTTATTACAAAACTTGAAACAATAATAAATTATGTATTGCAAAATCACAATTATTATGTTAAATGTATTTTTTAATATTTTCTTCATTTGCACGATTTTTTCTTACTTTAGGTACGAATTTGTTGTAAGAACTAAACCATATAATTTACAATTTACGAAGTCTTGAAATAAAATAAAAATTATAACATGATCCGTCCTTTGGAGATCAAGGTTTAAAAAACTGTGTGTTTGTTCCGCGAAATGACGCGTCACAGAGGCGTTCTATCTCTTTTTATGAGCTTATATACTTATATTTGTAGAAACAGTAAAATTCTAGATTTCCCCATATAATCTAGTATTCGAAAATGTCATGGGGCTCTGAACCTCCTGCGAAATATTCTCACAGAAATATAATAGAACTTTAAAATCCAATAGATTTTCAACGTTCCTAATAGAAACAATGCTTCCAGTATCAGAATTGAATAAACTCGATACAATTTAGTATCAGAGACGATTGTTAGTCCACAGGTTCAGAAACTATATCTGTGATCGAGAAGAAACAATAAACTCGATCGGATATTTAATCTTATAAATGACTAGCTGTTACCCGCGGCTCCGCACGCGCTTTTTAAAAAATGTATTAAAGAAATGTAAAATTGTGAGTGGGTGTACATTACAGAAAAGCTTTTTCAAAAACATTTGTAACAACGACACGCACGTCAATTGCTATATGTAACGTGTACATTAGATATAAGAATGCAAATAGTATATCGAATGGGATGGGGTTTATCATCAGCAACATACCTGGAACTTCAACCTACTATATACCAAACTCAGTGCTCACTAACACTACATAAGAATGTAATGCAAATTATAAGCTATACATTATCGAATAATATATCTTAAATCTTTTATTATATAGATATAATATGCCCGTGTTATTCTTATACGTTGCTATAAACGCTGAGTTATGTAGAAGCAAACGCGGTAAATAAAACAATATGACAGCCAAATTGACCAAAAAGATGATATTGATACAAATATATGACTTTCAATTAGGTATATTTATTATTATTGGAGTCCAGTAAGGTACACATCTATCGCGGTTGTAACATATGTTTGATCAATTTCACACGAACGAATGCCCAGGTAGCAGTTAATCACTACATAGTGTACCAATTCAAATAAATATACCTGAACCGTCCCCATGAATCATCATTCTATCTACTGGTGAAAATGGCATGAAAATGGTCGTTTTTGACTTTATCGTGAATAGATAAACTGACAGAGGACTTTCTTTGTAACCCACTTCGAAAAAGGAGGAGGTTACTATGTTCGATTGTATGTATTTAATGGTTCTTTTTTTATTTGAATTGGTACACCATGTAGTGATTAACTGAAAAAAAGTTTTTTTTGGTCATTTGTAGCCATATCCATTCATCAAAAAGTTGTTATTTTAATTGTACATACACAAACTTTATTTTTATAATACGTAATATAGAACAAATAAAAAATTGGAAATAAAAGTAGTATAAACTTTTTGAATACGAAAACAAAATAAACTTTGAAAATGTTAGCGTTGATACTTACCACATAACTTCAGAATTGGCAGTATGGATTAATTCCTTCGCCTATGAACTATTTGAATAGGAAAAAAAAACTTTGAAAATGTTAGCTTTGATACTTACTACATAACTTCAGAATTGGCAGTATGGATTAATTCCTTCGCCTATGAACTATTTGAATAGGAAAAAAAAACTTTGAAAATGTTAGCTTTGATACTTACTACATAACTTCAGAATTGGCAGTATGGATTAATTCCTTCGCCTATGAACTATTTGAATAGGAAAAAAAAACTTTGAAAATGTTAGCTTTGATACTTACTACATAACTTCAGAATTGGCAGTATGGATTAATTCCTTCGCCTATGAACTATTTGAATAGGAAAAAAAAACTTTGAAAATGTTAGCTTTGATACTTACTACATAACTTCAGAATTGGCAGTATGGATTAATTCCTTCGCCTATGAACTATTTGAATAGGAAAAAAAAACTTTGAAAATGTTAGCTTTGATACTTACTACATAACTTCAGAATTGGCAGTATGGATTAATTCCTTCGCCTGTCCTATTGAACGAATATTATTACTACTACTAACGAAATCTCTCAAAAGGAAAAAAGTGCCCGATTTTGAAACATTCTTCATTGGTGCTCTGCTTCTATTGGTCTTAGCGTGATGATATATAGCCTGTAGCCTTCCTCGATAAATGAGTTATTTAAAACCGAAGGATTTTCTCAAATCGGACTGGTAGTTCCTGAGATTATTAATTACTTTTTTAAGGTCTGTTATCTACCAGTAAATACCCCGTGAAAATCGGCCCAAAGTAATGCGGACGAAGCCGCGGACAAATAAAGTAGAATATGTCAACCGCTATAATTTCGGTTATCTGGCAGTAAAAAGTAAAATTCCCGTTAAAATAGGTCCAGTCGTTTTGGAAATTACCCAGGACAAACAAACAAACAGACAAAATATAATAATATAAAAATATAGACAAAGTATAAAGAAATTTTTTTTTGTTCATTTGTAGCCTTAGCCATTCATCAAAAAGTTGTTATTTTAATTGTACATACGTAAACTTTATTTTTATAATACGTAATAGAGAACAAATAAAAAATTAGAAATAAAAGTAGTGTAAACTTTTTCCATAGGAAAACAAAATATACTTCGAAAATGTTTGCGATAGAAACTTACCACGTTACCATGGCAACGTATATAATACTAACGCTAACGAAATCTTTATTTGAACAATTTTGTTTTATGTTTATGAAGACTAAGAAAATAATAATGATGGATAGAATAATGTACGACATATTATATAGAAGATTTGGCGCTTATGCCTTTATTGTAACTTAGACATGGAATAAAATTGATTAAAGGATATATAAGAAATACCTATATTGACAACTTCAGAATTGGCAGTATGGATTAATTCCTTCGCCTGTCCTATTGAACGAATATTATTACTACTACTAACGAAATCTCTCAAAAGGAAAAAAGTGCCCGATTTTGAAACATTCTTCATTGGTGCTCTGCTTCTATTGGTCTTAGCGTGATGATATATAGCCTGTAGCCTTCCTCGATAAATGAGTTATTTAAAACCGAAGGATTTTCTCAAATCGGACTGGTAGTTCCTCGGAGGTGTCTTCTCGCACGCAATTTGCTGCTTACAGCAGCGCGCGGGGAAACCGCATCAGGGTTACCCCTCTGGCGGTGGCTTCACTCTACCCCCGCTTTTCACGGGGGTGTCTAGTTTTTTCGGGCGCAATCGTCACTTGCGTGACGGTGCCCCTGTGGCGTTTGCGTGCATCGTCTGCGTTGGGACCGATGTGTGTATGTGCGGTGGGTGCTCAGGCATCTTCGGGTGATCCGTTCTGTGTTCGTCTTATTTTTCGGATTATGTCTCCGAGACGCGCTCTGTATGCGCGAAACGAGTCTTCAGAGGCTTTCTCCATTTCTTCGCGGACATTTATCGGAAGGATTTCATCTTCTGAATTTCGTGCGTCTTGCTTGTCTCGAATTTCATGTTTTTTAGGGCGTCTTCTGCTCTGTGTGCTTTTTCTGTGGCCTCTATGGGTGGGATTGTTGGCGGGGGCCATGAGGCTCGCCTGCGCCGATTCCTCCACCGCCACGTGTGGCTCCGTGGTCCGCCCGAAACCGGTCCGGGCCACGGTGCCGGCTCGGCGGTTCCGCATCTCGCGTTTGAACACGCGGCATCTGTTTCTATCATTGGCAGTGTGGGCTCCCCCGCAGTTCGCGCAGGTCGCCGGATCTGTCTTCGGGCGTTCGCATTGGTGGGCGGGGTGTGGCCCCCCACACCTCACGCAGGCTATCTGTCTGTGACAGTGTACGGAGGAGTGCCGAAATTGTTGGCACCTGAAGCATTGCGCCAACCGGCGTTCCCCTCTCCAGGCCTCTATTCTGATTGGCATTAACAGCAGCGTGTCTACTGCGTAAATTGCGGCAGCGAGTCCGGGCGTTCTTTTAAGGCAGACGTGGAAGATGCATCCTTTTCTTCCATTGCGTCCGTCTATCTGTCTGGCGTATTCTGCAACGAAGCCTTTCTCTTTGAGGGCATCTTGCAGTAATTGCGGGTCTGTCCCTCTGGGTAGGCCGCGAATTGCGACCTTCAGGCCTTGAAGCGACTGAGGCGAGTATGTAAACCACCTCGCCTCATCTTGAGTCTTTAGATATTCGCATATCTCGAGGTATTCTGAGTAGTCATTTGGGAAGAATCTCAGTCCGTTCCCGTAGGCTCGCACATTGGGGTTGTGTCCCACTATCTCGGCGATCCGTTTGAGATGATTTGCCCAATCAGGGAGCCTCTCGACGATTATCGGCGGATAGTGTTGTTTCACTTCAGGCGTCTGTGTTTTCTCTTGAGGTCTTCCGTCTCGCTCTCTCGAGTCGGCGGCTAGACCTTGCGGTGGTCTACTTGTCTCGGCTCTCTTCTCTTGCGGTCTTCCGTCTCGCTCTCTCGAGTCGGCGGCTAGACCTTGCGATGGTCTAGTGATCGCGGGTGTCGATTGCGCATGCGCGGATGGCGCCACTGCGCGGTCAGTGGTCTTGCGCGGTTTAGCTATCGCGGCCGCGGGTTCCGTACGTTGCGACGATACGGAGGGGGGCTGCTCGCGGGCAACCCCTCGCGACGAAGCGGGCGCTGGCGAGGGTGCGATCGCCTGCGCCGCTAGCTTAGCGCGCGAAGTGACGTCTTCTAGCTTGGCGATCTTGTTTCTTTGGTGTTCTGGTATTGGAGGCGTCTTCAGATTCCCTCTGGCGGCAAGTTCTAACGCCGCGACGTCTTCTAGTTCCTCGGAGGTGTCTTCTCGCACGCAATTTGCTGCTTACAGCAGCGCGCGGGGAAACCGCATCAGGGTTACCCCTCTGGCGGTGGCTTCACTCTACCCCCGCTTTTCACGGGGGTGTCTAGTTTTTTCGGGCGCAATCGTCACTTGCGTGACGGTGCCCCTGTGGCGTTTGCGTGCATCGTCTGCGTTGGGACCGATGTGTGTATGTGCGGTGGGTGCTCAGGCATCTTCGGGTGATCCGTTCTGTGTTCGTCTTATTTTTCGGATTATGTCTCCGAGACGCGCTCTGTATGCGCGAAACGAGTCTTCAGAGGCTTTCTCCATTTCTTCGCGGACATTTATCGGAAGGATTTCATCTTCTGAATTTCGTGCGTCTTGCTTGTCTCGAATTTCATGTTTTTTAGGGCGTCTTCTGCTCTGTGTGCTTTTTCTGTGGCCTCTATGGGTGGGATTGTTGGCGGGGGCCATGAGGCTCGCCTGCGCCGATTCCTCCACCGCCACGTGTGGCTCCGTGGTCCGCCCGAAACCGGTCCGGGCCACGGTGCCGGCTCGGCGGTTCCGCATCTCGCGTTTGAACACGCGGCATCTGTTTCTATCATTGGCAGTGTGGGCTCCCCCGCAGTTCGCGCAGGTCGCCGGATCTGTCTTCGGGCGTTCGCATTGGTGGGCGGGGTGTGGCCCCCCACACCTCACGCAGGCTATCTGTCTGTGACAGTGTACGGAGGAGTGCCGAAATTGTTGGCACCTGAAGCATTGCGCCAACCGGCGTTCCCCTCTCCAGGCCTCTATTCTGATTGGCATTAACAGCAGCGTGTCTACTGCGTAAATTGCGGCAGCGAGTCCGGGCGTTCTTTTAAGGCAGACGTGGAAGATGCACCCGTTTCTTCCATTGCGTCCGTCTATCTGTCTGGCGTATTCTGCAACGAAGCCTTTCTCTTTGAGGGCATCTTGCAGTAATTGCGGGTCTGTCCCTCTGGGTAGGCCGCGAATTGCGACCTTCAGGCCTTGAAGCGACTGAGGCGAGTATGTAAACCACCTCGCCTCATCTTGAGTCTTTAGATATTCGCATATCTCGAGGTATTCTGAGTAGTCATTTGGGAAGAATCTCAGTCCGTTCCCGTAGGCTCGCACATTGGGGTTGTGTCCCACTATCTCGGCGATCCGTTTGAGATGATTTGCCCAATCAGGGAGCCTCTCGACGATTATCGGCGGATAGTGTTGTTTCACTTCAGGCGTCTGTGTTTTCTCTTGAGGTCTTCCGTCTCGCTCTCTCGAGTCGGCGGCTAGACCTTGCGGTGGTCTACTTGTCTCGGCTCTCTTCTCTTGCGGTCTTCCGTCTCGCTCTCTCGAGTCGGCGGCTAGACCTTGCGATGGTCTAGTGATCGCGGGTGTCGATTGCGCATGCGCGGATGGCGCCACTGCGCGGTCAGTGGTCTTGCGCGGTTTAGCTATCGCGGCCGCGGGTTCCGTACGTTGCGACGATACGGAGGGGGGCTGCTCGCGGGCAACCCCTCGCGACGAAGCGGGCGCTGGCGAGGGTGCGATCGCCTGCGCCGCTAGCTTAGCGCGCGAAGTGACGTCTTCTAGCTTGGCGATCTTGTTTCTTTGGTGTTCTGGTATTGGAGGCGTCTTCAGATTCCCTCTGGCGGCAAGTTCTAACGCCGCGACGTCTTCTTTAGACGGAGTCTTCCCCTCGCACTCAGCCTCCTGGAGGCGCAAGTACAGCGCCATCCAGCGGATCATCCCCACCGACGTCGACCTCGTCCGATCTAAAATTAGATCGGCGAGAGTGAACGCATCACTCTCGGAGTAATACGCCTGTGGGGATTTTCCCCCGGACGGCCTCTGTCGCGCCTCTGAGGTTTGAGTGCGAATTACGGGCACGGTGTTGCGGTGTCCGGTGGGCGATGCAGTAGTCTTCGAGGTTGAGGGAACGGGATCCGTAGGCAGTGCAGTGGTCGTTGGTGGTCGGTCTGGTTAACAATGCGTCCCACTGCCGCCGCCGCGCCCCGGCCGGCGCCGAGCTCGAGACCTGCCAAAAAAGGCCCTTTTCAGGGCCAACCAGACCGACCACCAACGACCACTGCATTGCCTACGGATCCCGTTCCCTCAACCTTGAAGACTACTGCATCGCCCACCGGACACCGCAACACCGTGCCCGTAATTCGCACTCAAACCTCAGAGGCGCGACAGAGGCCGTCCGGGGGAGAATCCTCTCAGGCGTTTTACTCCGAGAGTGATGTGTTCACTCTCGCCGATCTTATTCTAGATCGGACGAGGTCGACGTCTGAGGGGATGATCCGCTGGATGGCGCTGTACTTGCGCCTCCAGGAGGCTGAGCGCGAAAGGAAGACTCCGTCTAAACAAGACGTCGCGGCGCTACAACTTGCCGCCAGAGGGAATCTGAAGACGCCTCCAATACCAGAACACCAAAGAAACAAGATCGCCAAGCTAGAAGAAGTCACTTCGCGCGCTAAGCTAGCGGCGCAGGCGATCGCACCCTCGCCAGCGCCCGCTTCGTCGCGAGGGGTTGCCCGCGAGCAGCCCCCCTCCGTATCGTCGCAACGTACGGAACCCGCGGCCGCGATAGCTAAACCGCGCAAGACCACTGACCGCGCAGTGGCGCCATCCGCGCATGCGCAATTGACACCCGCGATCACTAGACCACCGCAAGGGCTAGCCGCCGACCTAAAAGAGCGAGATGGAAGCACAGCCATCGCACAGACGCCTGAAGTGAGACGACACTATCCGCCGATAATCGTCGAGAGCCTCCCTGATTGGTCCGAGCATCTCAAGCGGAAACGTAATCGCTCAAAAGCAAAAAAAGTGCCCGATTTTGAAACATTCTTCATTGGTGCTCTGCTTCTATTGGTTTTAGCGTGATGATATATAGCCTATAGCCTTCCTCGATAAATGAGCTATCTAAAACCGAAAGACTTTCTTAAATCGGACTGGTAGTTCCTGAGATCATAGCGTTCAACCAAACAAACAAACAAACAAACAAACAAACAAACAAACAAACAAACAAACAAACAAACTCTTCAGCTTTATATATTAGTATAGATAGATAAGTTTTTGGCGGGATCTTGGAATATAATGCAGCATATTTCATATTTTACTCATATATCTGCCTGTATATTTTGTAATATTGGTTGTATTTTACGCAACATAGTTTGGTTATTGTGCACAAGTAAAGTGGATGGAAAATAATATCACAGAGAATGGATACTGACTTGCCATAAAAACTCTCTGGAAAGTTGTAACAAAGGGGCCGCCATCTTGTTAGAAAATTAAATGATCGCAAGAAACTTAAATGTACGTATTATTTAAAAATATTTTCACCTTTCATCTTCTCCTAACCGTTATCGGTTACAGCGACCGCTAAGAGAAATTTAACAGTCTATTTCTCCGGCCTTTCTCGTGCACCGAAATGACTGGCATATCCTACCTTCGCTGTAAACGTACGCCCACACTTGGGACAGGTCAATACACCGTTATATAATGATACTAGCTGACCCGCGCAACTACATCTGCGCCAAATTGGTCAGTCATGAGAGAGTCACTTTATAAAAATAGCTAATTATATTTCATTGAAATATGTCAATTATGTCAATATTAAAATGTAACGTCAAAAGTTCCAATAAGAACAAAAAACCCTTTCTTTCTTTAAGGCAAAGAATTTCATTAGTATATTTTATAAAAAACATTTATATATATCGATTTTTTGGGCCAGGAACACTCTCGGGCGTCCCCAGAACACCTTACAAAATTATTATCACAATCTTAACTTCTTAAACTTCTTTATTCGCTTCAAAACATTCTGACAGACATATTTGTACAGGTGTATCTTGACGTAAACGAGGTCGCGAGTTAAAGTTACCGTTAGCCCAAAGTAACTACTCCAGGCGGACGAAGTCGCGGGCAGAAGCTAGTATTAAATATAAGTGAAAAAAGGGCAACATAAAGCGTGAATAAAATGTTTAATGAGAAAGTGAGTTTGTTTGTTTATAACGCTTTCACGCCTTAACTTCTCAACCGATCATCATGACATTTTGCATACACGTAAGCGGTAAACAAGAGGACATAAGAACTTCCATCCAGAGAAATCGTACTATTCACGAAGGGTAGATATCTACATTAAGGCAAGCGAAGCCTCGAGCAAAATCTAGTATGAGAATAAATGTCTATAGGTGTTAATATGTAAATAATTTTGTGCTTTTCTATTTCAAACATATATCAATTGCGGTTTTAAAAACTTATCGTCGATTTATTTGTTAGTATTTTTGAAGTGAATACTTCTTTAGGCGCGTTGAGCGGATTTTTGGCAGGAGATAAATTTATAGGTTATTTCACGTCATGACATGCTACGTAAGCATGACCGACCGTATTGTGCTTGCGTGGCTTGTATCAAACTAGCGACAACTAGTGATAGCATTCGTTTGATGGTTATTAGACTTTATAAAAATGTATATAATTATTGCTACGAGTGTCAATGATATGCAAATACAAAAGAGAACATATTTATTTCATTGTTTTGGGGTTTCACTTCTGTCGGCAGTCCTTATGACTGCATCGACTTTTTTATGATTTTGTGTGTACTTCAAGTAAGCGAATAATGTAAATTACAAATGAGAAGATAATCGTACTCGTGGCAACTTTACTCACTATGTTTCAAATAACAAGCGCCAGCAATTTTGTGTCAGTTAAACTTTAATGTGCTGCTACGCTTCTGAGTAATAAAAATGTTTTCAAATAAATATACATAATACCTTTGTTTTTTTACAAATGTATAGCTGTTAACATGGTGTACAACATCATTTACACGTGTTGCTTTATTTTGATCATATATTTTCATACTTTATTTTCACTTTTTCGTTTATTCTTATCCTATTTTGTTTTTCTTTTTTCGTTTATTACTATTAATAGTGTAAGTTGTATCGATGTGATAAAGCGTTGTAGGTTTTCAGTCTAGTATACTTCTTCTTATTGTTGTTATTATATTATTAATCGGACTGTTGACTGTTGCATTAGCCACAATTGTAAATAAATAAATAAATTTTGTTAAAGTTACATATGTAATGAGTTACAAGATGGCAATTTAACAATTATCTTCTTATTTAAATCGCTTAAGACTTAATTAGTGCGTATGAAAGAGTATACTTTGTAAACTAGTGATAAATACATTCATAACTAAATTGACCTCTATATAAATAAAAAAGACGACGAAATAAATTAACTTAAAAGAAATATCAGAAGTGAATAAGCGACCGGCAATTTACATGATTTCTAAATAGAGGGGCGAGGAAAATACGGTGGGAGTGTTAAAATTACCAAAACAAATTGTACGGAGGGAACAAAACGGTATAAATTTAGATAGCCACGTCTTCCTTAAGGCTTCTTTTGACTTGACTTTTTTATGTTTTCAAACGAAAATCCTTTTGAACATATTAGGGAAAATTTGTTAAGCATTTAATGAGCATTAATTTTGCGATTTTTGTTTTCAAATAATTAACGTAATACAAACAGATTGCATTAGAAATGCGAAGATAAGCAGAATGATAACAAATGGAATGTACCATTATATACACAAAAAAAGCTACCGTGTCTATCTATGGCTTGACTAATTTCCGAAATGGCTGAATCACTTTTAACGTTACCCTTGTAGGCAGATAATTTTGCAAAATATTATTTAGCCAGCATATAATTACGCTTCTCGATATACGCAGCATAGTAGTAACTAAATTGCATTTAAAACCTGACTGACAGGTACCCTACAATGATTAATTACTAGCTGTGCCAGCGACTCTGTTCGCGTGGAACCTTATGTAAAAAAAAGTGATTAATAAACTCATCTGAGTGCAATAAGTCCATTTACTTATCTAGTTCTCTCGTACTTACGCCGTGTCACCATTAAAATTACAATAACTATCGACAGAGTGGACCGGTTTTAATTAAACAAAGACTAAGTTATTCTCGAGGATATGCTTTATAATTTTCTTGGTGTAGTTATATTGTAAATCCAGTACTTTAGCAGTGATGCGTCACATGTAACAAACAAACAGACAAACATTTCTAATAATGATTGAAATGTATTTTATTATTTATTCCTAGCCCCATGCAACAATTTTTTTCACGAAAACCGAAAAATTACAGATATGTTAGATCTACATTCTTATTATATTAAAACTGTAACATCATTTACAAAAAATAACATCGGGCACATTATTGTCAATAATAAAAATGTTTGGCAATAATAATTTCATGTTTTAGTAGCGTTTCAAAGTTAATGAAAAACAAAACATTCTAAAATTATATACAAATCAATATTTTTGCCTGTAAAGGTGCGATATGCACTAATAAATGCAACGTTTACCGGCAGCCAAGTAGCCCACATGCTGTTCGGAAGAACATAAAGATATATAAAAAACTGGCTTATTGAAATTCGCCGTCGAAACCGTTGCCTAGCTCTTAAACGAATAGTTACAGGCAACTGACAGTTGACGGGTCGTGCTCATATCTTTTGAATACAATACAATACAATGGTGTGTGAATTTTTTTTACACAAGTTGAAGATAGTTATGATAAAGTAAGTAGTAGAGATGATTATTAAATTTTATTTTTACGTATTGACCATATTCAGAGCGTATTTGCTCTTTGGTTTTTGCTACTTGCTTAGATGTCGTGACAGAGAAAAAGAGAGAGAGTGTGTATAATATATACATACATAAAATTTTCATATCAATAGCAAACCAACTCAAGGATTACCTATTGATGTATAAACTTGATTATCCCAAATCATTCAGAGTTCAATTTATCATTATTTATTTCATAAATATATTTTATCGTTTAATTTACAATTTAACTCAATCAACTTGATTTTGTAATGTAAACTAAACTGACTGTATAGTAAACGCCTACAAAAAACGGAAGGGAACTTTGTTTCAACAGGGGGTCCATAGACCTCTCAAGCTTTTTTTACATTGCCGCCAATATACGTAGGTTAGTTTTTATTTTAATTGAACCCAGTAGGTAATCTTACGAACGGGTTGTAGGCCTATTTTAAAAGATTTTTCACATACCATCTGGGTATATGTTTGAGTGAGTCCCTTGATAGTTTGGATTCACAATTTGAAACGGTAGGTGTGACTGCAATCGGGTTTTAGGGTTATTAAAAATTTTCGCGTTTAAAACTACAATTGAAACCGGTGATAACCAATTTGGTGCAGACGAAGTTGCACGGGTCAGCTAGTATATTATAAGTCTACGCATAAAACTCACCCTACATATCACACAACGTATACTCGTACTTTATACATCCCCTCACGCTTGCTCAGCACTATTTAGTTTTGTACTACCTTGTATTATATATTATATTTATGGACTACATTTACTTTTATTGACATGTCCCCTTATTTACAGGACATATTTATTGTTAACTACAGCAGCTCGTGGTGGTCTAATGGATTAAGTGGTGGTTGATGTCCGCAGGTTCTAACCCCGACTTATACCAATAAATTTTGCGGTATTCGCGTACGTTTACGAATTTAAATTGGTAATACTATCGGCTGACGGTGAAAGAAAATATCGTGAGGAAACCTCATACTGTATATGGGAAAACATAGAACTGTGGAATTGTCAGAATTTTAAAATAACCAATACGTCGTGGGCTGTCGTGGTGATTACGCTCATACTATCTTTCGCGAAGACACCTACGACCCTGCATTATCTCTATTGTAATTAACTTTTTCAGGCAAACTTCGCATAAATAAAATGAAACGTTTTTTGTTGCAGTGGGACGTGGTAGCGGCCAATCAATTCCAGGCGGAAGTCCAAAGTAACGTCCACTATAATATTTTCAATGTAATATCGTCAACGGCCGTCAATCTTCGTTAGTTGCGCCAAGGAACTATATAACGATTGATAATGTTAGTCGAACATTTTAGTCCTATATGCTTACAATATAAGTATCAAAGCCGCCGTATTAAACGAACGCAACGATCCTTATTCAGTTCAGCCCTTCAGTGTTGTTCAGGACGTCGGGCAATGCGGACCTCTGCCGCCATATAAACCCTGTTAACCGAAGATCGAACACGAAATTAACTTTTTATTATAAACATATATATGTACTGACAATTAGTAGGAATTGTGATCGCTATGTTATTTTATTTCGTCGACTAGTAAGAACTGATATTAAAACTTACTTACTTTCTTGAGTGTTTATATTTTGTTAACGTGATGTTTTTTTAGACGTGATTTTTTTCATTTAATTGTGTTATTTACAAGATGCAAGATCCGGTCATCGATTAAGAAATGTTCTGTTAATGACAGGTAATGTTAATATTATATTATAAACTAGCTGATTCCCGCGACTTTGTCTGCGTAATAATAATTTCCATTGTTTTGTTATATCTCAAAGGGATCAGGACACTTTCAACATTTATCGTTATATTTCTACCAATTTATAGAAAATCTTGACAAATTATATACCTATACCTTCCTCGTGAATCACTCTATCTATTCATGAAAACCGCATTAAAATCCACCAAGTAGTTTTTGAGTTTATCACGAACAGACAGACGCGGCGGAAGACTTAGTATTATAATATGTAGTGATATATTAGTTGCGTGATAAGGCGTATACCGTGCTTACTAAGGTCAAAGTCCCCAAAGTATGGTCCCCAAAGTAAACTATAATAATGCAAATTGAGAAGGGAGGATAATCCCTTGCTTTGAGAAGTGGCGGTTTAATTTAACGGTTTTTATAACAACAATTCTATTTTCGACCTTAACCCTAAGCTGATTTTTGAAGACCCAGATTTCAAAATGGCGGATCAAGTTTTTAATTATTTATGTTACCGTATCTAAAAATGTATCTACCGTATGCAAATTTCATGGTTTAGTAAAAAAAGTTCGTACAAATAAAAAAATAAATAATTTGTTCTTTTTCAGTTTTGTGATAAATCAGGTATTTTTTTAAGCTTATGCTACCAAGAGTTCATGCCTGTAGGCTAACTACTTACAATTTTAGTCTACAATTAATTTTGTCTAGCGTAATGTGGCGTCATGAACATTCAAGCGAAGACACTTCAAGTACTAACCTATTTATCTTTTGTCGTATTAATACTAACTTAGTTTCCAAAAAAGCTTCGTTAACTCGCAACGTTTTTCAAACACGTATTTTTAAAATTGCGATACTTTCTACAATATGTATAGAAATTATATGTTGAAATTTATGATAAATTATATATAATTTTGATTAAATGTCTAACATAACAAGTATATTTAATTTAATAACTATTAATGATATATTGGAGGAAAACGGTTTCGCAAACAACACGTTATTTTTAATTCACGTCTTAGCTACTCATCCGATTATCATGAAATTTTCTACACAGGTTCTTAGGGGTAAAAAAAATACATAGAGTATCTTCCAGAAAAATCCAGAAAAAATGTATATTCTCGCGGGACAGATCAGATCTATTTTAACACGAGCAAAGTAGCGACCAAAGCTAATAATTTATAGATGATAAAAAGGGTTCCTTGGTCTATACATATATAACATAATTTTTTCATATATATAATTCCGTGATACATTATTTTTTTCAAATAAATTGTTTTTTCAATCATTCGAAATGAATTGATAAAGAACAATGTAGTACACGCAGTATGAATAAATAATGTAAATTATGTTTCATATATATAAAACGTTTTATTCTTATTATTATTTTAATTAGTAGTTTCTTTCAAAATTAAATATTTATTTATGTTGTACGAATAACAAAATAATATATTTAATAAGTAACCTACCATATAATCTAAGTTTACCGTATATTAATTGTCGTACTTTTATGTATTGATATAATACAAATTTAAACAATATAAAATAAAACAAAATTACATATTTACTTGTAAAGGGTGTGTAGAGAGAAATGTGACCACGGTTTGACATAAATAGCCTATCTTAACTTGATTAACAAGTTACACGAGTGCGAAGAGTGTAAGAAAAATGATTACTTAAATTAATAAGAAGAATTACTTGGAAAGTGATAGTAATGAGTGAAAGTAACTTGCCCTAGTGACAGCTAGCTTCGGAATGCATATTTAAGAAAAAATGACAAAAGTTCAATTGTAGTCAAAAAAATTGTAGTCTAGTAGTAGTAATGTAGAAAAGTCATGGTCGTATGCCGACACGTTGTATAATTTTGGTGTGACTGTGCTTAGCAGGAGCTGTATTGAAGAAAGACTCATTACCATGAGACTTGGCATGCTTAAATGTCATAAAAAAGGTATTTATGCTACTGTAATAGGATGTTTTTTTTAAATATTAAATTTCATATCATAACTTACGCGAGGATAAAATCGCAGACTGTTGTTAGTATTTTCTAAGTAAAAAATTGCTATATAGAGAACAGAAAACAAATGAATATACTTCATTTGTTTTCTGTTCTCTATATAGCATTTTTTTACTTCAGTTGTAACTCAAATTTGCAGAGCTATCTTCTGATATATTTTTTATTTACGCTACCTCAAAATGGACGAAATATAGAAAGCATTTTCTCCTAACATGCTTAAAAAATATTTATTTAATATCATCATTGAGTTTAAAAATTCTATTTTAGTAAATCTTATTTTGAGTTAATTAAAAAAACAGCGCTTTTGATCTTGAATAATAGGAAAACTGGCAAGTAATTACACGTTGAAATTAACTTAGTTAGAAATAGTTATAGGCAAGGCAACTTTTCGATTTGTTCGATCTGTAACTAATTAACAATTTATAAATTCGAATCTCTCACGCAACTATTTAAAGGTTTGTTTGTTGGTTCTTTTGGCTAATAATTATTATAGAGTTTGTTATGTCGCCCTAGACAGTTGTACAATATCTAAGTAGACAGGTCATATTCTTGTAATGTAAAAATTCCGTCAAAACGTTCTATATATACTTGTTTTAAAGTGAAATTAATTTTATTTTTTCACTTATTTTAAACTAGCGGGTACCAGTATCTTTACTCTCTTGAAAATAGTTTATTTGTATGATAGTACCTATGTATCTCATTTGGAATAGTCTTCGCCTAGTCTTTATATTGCATGTTGACTTTATTCCAACAACTTTTTTATCAATTAGCTACCTATATCAACATAAACATAATAATAATAATAACAATAAGCTAAACATTTCTACTTACATCTAAAAGTCCCGTCAGAATTGGTTCTACCATTTAACAAGTTGATTAACGCGAACAAACAGCAGATACCTCTATTTTATACATATATAGATATGCTGAAAATAAACCGAAAATCTATCGTCAAGCACCTGTCGTTAGTTATTATCAGTTATACTTAAGAGGCAATGTAC
The DNA here is from genome assembly GCA_015888305.1 of Antheraea pernyi. Lineage (NCBI taxonomy): Eukaryota > Metazoa > Arthropoda > Insecta > Lepidoptera > Saturniidae > Antheraea > Antheraea pernyi. Next base: position 691,345 of record MU158713.1, read on the forward strand.
CCTAATCCAAGTGTGCTATAATCATATTACCTAAAACGATATCTCCACTTAAATGGTATAACCGCAGCCACAGAGTAATCCTGTATTAAAAATATATCTTAAATCGATAGAGATAAGACTAAAATATATGTAAACGATAGCACACTCGTTTAGCATACGATGTTCGGATAGCGTGAATTGGCTGAATTCACTCCCGAAATTCAATTAGAGTGAACTCTGGGGTGGGAACAGATGCCACGCGGTTAATGAATATGGCTGCAGCAATGTCTACTGTCATTGTGTAACGCACCAGTTGTCGCTAACAGGAACGAAGATAAATAACAGATTATTAAACTTTGCAACAGAATGATAGAAAGTATGTAATTATAGAAGAATAGAATATAGAATGATAGAAGAATTGCTTTCTTTTCGCTTTAATATGAACCGACGATATGACAGCGATGTACTTAATGGTAAGCATAGATTGTTAATGCTATTAGGGTAACTTGCTTAAAAGTATTATTAAGTATTAGGAAAAAGAGGAAACTCAAGCCGGGAGACGGTTCCACAGATTTACATTACAATAAGTTGTATAATTATCTTCTTAGTTAACATTGAGATGAAAACTACTTTAAGGCTATACCTATTGAACTCTACAACGTGGTTCTATAGTGAAAATGAGAAAAAGGTAGGTTAAAAAACTATTTAATAAAGCCATTAAAAAGACGTTACAATAAGGAAGTAACTTTTCTTCGCAATATAAACGGTTCAATAATCTTAGTAACGTTTCCATATGGACTTCAAGACCGCAAGTTTTCTTACCAAGTCTTAGTAAAGTTGCGACAACTTTGCCAGTGTTTATATTAATAATACCAAAGTCTTACAAGTAAGAATGCAAAAGGGTGTGCATTTTAGCTTATATTATATCAGAAATCTAACAGTTTGATTTATGTAATAAACAAAGAACCTCAAATATACTGCACTTCTATTCCTGAAAGTTTCGGTTGGAATACCTCATATTCCAGTATGCGTCACCAATCAACCTCTTTGAGTTAGATGGGTGTGTTCCGATAACCGTACTTAAGAACCAGTCCGTCTGCGTTTAGCTTGTTTCAAAATATCGTCATTTATCATCAGGTGGAAATGTGGTCAAATGCTAAAACCTATTAAGTATATAAAAAACTATTACCACTTTACACCAAAAATATCTTCTGTTCAACTTTTAATTTGCTAAAAAATCTAATTATAGATATGTTAATTTTGTGTGTATGGAGAAATGTTCTAGAATGATTTGAGATTACGCATAAATTTCTACGTTAAACAGAGGCACACAAACGGTTTTGTATGAATGTATATGTCTATGGGTGATAGCAAAATGTCGTCCAAAGTTGATATTTCTTGCGACGCTAGACATTTGGAAATTTCAAGTGTCGGGACAAGGGAATGCTATTAAGATAATTTACTCCAGGCTCGTAGCGTCACATGAGGTCGCTCCTATAATTACAAATTTATGGTAGACATGGTTACATCTCGTAGCAATTGAATTGAACTTAAACTGAAATTTAACTTTGACAATTTCAGGATACAAATAACGTAAATGTAAATTTTATTATACTGTATTGACTAGCTAGAACCCTAAAATAGAAAAACTATCACCAGAAGTCTATGAAAGTTTTTCGGCAACTACACTTAAAAGTCCATCTCTTTTGAAGTGTTTTTGGGATCTTTTGGAACCAGAATATACAATATAGTTATAAACTCGTTAGAAGGCTTGCGGCGGCATTTCGCCTTTCTGCTAGAGATTTATGTGCTTTAGGGTTGCCACTTGAATTTTACAGTAAATTACTTCAGACAATTATAGTATGTAGTTAATAGGGACAATAAAATATGTGCAAACACTTTATTTGTTCGTTGTGTATGACTTATCGGTTGAAACATAGAATTAAATAATAGAATCTGTACTTAGATACGGTGGTAGATTTATTTATTCTTGTATTTCCATTGTAATTTTTTTTAAAGTGAAAACTTCTCTAAGTGCGTTTAGCGGTATTTTTGGCAGGATAAAAACTTATGGTTTCGTGTCAGCGACATGCTTCTAAAGCGTGACCGACCGAGCGGTTTCGTGGCTTCTGTGAGACTAGCGATGCGTACTATAGCATAATCATATATTTCATTAATAAAAAATGTATATAAATATTGTTCGGAATACCAATAGATGTGAACTGCCTCCATTTTTACGTAGTTTTTGTACCAGTCACATACTATCTACGTTAAAATAAAATATATCAACCCTATACATAATACACTATATTTGTAATTTGGTATACAAAGTTTTGTCACAAATTCGTAATGTGTGTAGTGGGCACAACAAAAGAAAATTATTTTTCCATTATGTATACCAAATTAAATGAAATTAATAGCATTTTTGTTGAAAGCGTAAAAAAATGCCATTATATGATTCATATCGCACGCATAAGAAGGCTTATTTGAAATTATACAATTATCCATTACTTGGCGACATTTTTCAATGTTGGATTATCCTTCAATGTCACTTATTTTGCTTACTTAATCCATATCCTACACATGTAAGCGTAAAGTAGAAAGTTTAAGTATTGGACATACATAAGTAGATCGTATGTACAAAGTTAGGAAATAAAATATAACTTTTAAAAAGTTGCTCTCTCGAGATAGAAGTTTGTTTTTCATGATGCTCGCAAACACGTGAATTATTAATTTACTTTATAACCGTAACTTTACACTGTTTAAAAAAAAAAGGGTGTGTAATTATGACCACATGCTAGAAGTGGAAATTTAAGAATAAAATCAAATTGACGTTCATACAGATTTATCAATATTTATATGTAAATAAATAATAATAATTGTGGACAGCAAGCATATACAAGACATTCAATAGTGATTGATAGTTATAAGAAGCGTCAGAGACGTGAAATTTATTACGGTTTAGTTTTCTATGTTATTGTTTTAGAACGTAGAAACTTGCAGTGTGTTAGCGAATGTAATAAATATAAGTGAACGCTATAACTAATAGGAATACACAAAAAAAGACATGACCACGTGCGATCGTTCGGATCATTCCATTCATCGATCGAACGCATACTAAGAGGTCTCGGTCGATCTGATATCTATATCTGATGCCACATGCATAGAGTACGTTTATCGACGCATCACAGCTGCGAGACCTTTAAATAAGGAATACGAATTCGTTAACAAACAGTAACTTCATAGACTCTGATCGGAACAGTCACCGGGTAGACTCTGATCGACAGAGTCTAATCGGAATATTGACACTATAGAGTCTGATAAGAATAGATATAATAGATCAACAGATAGTTCGAGAGGGCGGTTCATGATAGGAGATACGAGATTATTATACGACAAGCCACAGGTAAAATCTGCGGGCAACTTAGCCGTACGAAGTCAATCCTAGAGCGAGCGACGAGCCAACAAGCCACAACTTGTACAATTAAATCGAACGTTTCTTGATCTTTCAAAATCCGGATACTGAGAGCTTCGATTCAACAAGAAGAAAGAACTTGTGTTAATAGAACGCATTACACAAACATTGCGGATAGAGGTGATTTACGGCCACCTCACATACACTCACAAGAATAATAATATTTAAGTACGCACAGTATATTTGAAATACTGCACCAATTGTATACAACATATCATCACCATCAGCCTGTAAGAGCTCCAGGGCCATAGGCCTCTTCCTCAAGGAAGGTATGGGCATAACCACCACGACAGCATATGACGTATTGGCGATTTCAAGCTCTAAGAAACCCATAATTCTGTCTTTCCACATACAGTAGTACTACAAGAACATTTCTCAAGTTCAGGTTTCACTCACGATATTTTCCTTCACCATCAACCGATACTTGTTAAACCGAAAAATTGTTGATACATCCCGGGGTTCAAGCCTGCGAACATCAGATTGATAGTCAATCAGTAAACGTAATACACGATTCAGCGTCATCGACGCAAGCGTGACGATGCACTTCCACATCCATTCCACTAAATAAGTATTCACTTTAAAAGACTTGAGAGATCACTGTTAATTGCTTTTTTTTTTCGAACTGACAACGCTATTGGCCTGACAGACTTCTCAGCCGGTTTTATTTAGCAACCAGCTCAAGGGTGCAAAGCACACATCGGCTTGGTTACGCAACTTCTCGAATCTAACTAAGCTAACTATTCATAAATATAGGAATTAGTGAGAGCCAAATAGGTACCAAGCAGTGTACCTCAATAGCTCATTCATGTATTTTATGTTAATTGCACGTTGATTGTGCTTTTTGTAATACATAGCTGTTTAGCGACCACTTTCATATTGCAAATCTATAGCTATATTCTGCAACTCCACTTGAGAGCCAGTCCCCTCTATGTTTAGTGTGTTTGCTCTTAGACCACATCATCATTTATGAGATAAGATTGTGGTCAATCGATAAAACTTCTAAGATAAATCAAAAACTGATAAGAACAGTATCCCATGAGAGATAGGTTAATCCACATTTGAATAACGAATCAACAACTAGACAAAAGTATGATGAACTAATTTTAATTTATTTATTCCAAAACCGTTCTTTACAAATCACTCTACAACTAGTTTGAAAAATATTTACTTATCTAGTACAACGCGTTCTTAGAGATAAGAAATTGAAATTAAAACTTTGTCTCGATGCTGGAGAGCTCAATTTAGTGTACTCCAATCGTTGCGTAATACACAAGAGAAAAGTTATAGCGAAAAATTATATACTTTAACTTAGAATTGTCTGAATATATCAGCCATAATGTGAAATCAATAGTACACTAACTCGTAGAAATATATTCGTATTACGTATACAGACGTGGTATTATCGTTGTTTTCGCAAGATTTGCTTATACCAGGTAACTGTTTAAAACACCCTTCAATCCTTTGGTAGTTCATGGACACATTTAACATATAAAATAATAATATCACAACAAATAATAATAAACAACAAAGAGAACCTTAGTTAACGTTTATTTTAAAACTTTAAAAGTATGAGAACGATACTTTTAACGGTAAAAAAATCACATCTAGGTTCAATGAACAACATTAAAGGGGCGCTATTCAAGGTATTATCATTACGTCGCTTATCGTCGGAATGCCGCATGGTCGAACAAAGAGAAGCGGGGCGTGGGTCAAGGTGCTGGATACGGGCAGAACTGCGCGGCTCAGTGTGATTAATTTATTTCCTTATTATTACACCAGTTCGTATTTGTTCGTAAATCACCTGATGTTTAATGTATATCAGTTTTGTTTTCCTCTAGATAATTAGGTCAAATAATAAGCACCTATTTTTCTAATTGATTAAGAACGAGAATCGACTAATGATAATCCTTTAAAATATTGCTGGTGACGAACCAGTCGCGCCATATATATAATATATATATAATTTGTAAAAAAGCCGATATTAACCTCTGGACTGTCCTAAACCATAAAGGTTTAAACTCTATACGAATGAATGTATACCTCATGATGCACAGGTCAACGATCTGTTGGCAGCATAAACTTAAATAAATGTATTTTTTTTTATTTGTACAAACATTTTTTCTAAACCATGAAACTAACAATATACAATGTTGTGAAATAAAAAAAAATAAAAACATGATAAAGGACTGCTTTAAAAATAACAGTTCCTTACTACCGCATAGTGAACGATTGTGACGTCTGGAAATGACGCCCCTCTCTGTGCATTCATTAATAACGAATGTATATATTTATGTTCCTGTAAAAAAATATGCCATGAAAAAAAAACCAGATCTAGTTTCTTGCCGGTTCTTTTCAATGACTGGGCTGTTTTCCGAACTGGTGGTAGCTTTGACGTTCATAAGCGCTTTCTCAGGGCCTAAATTGAATAAAGGATATTTTGATTTTTGATTTTGATCTTGTAACTCTAACAGTTTGTGCAGTACTCGTCACATTAGATCTAACTTGGTAGGTTTTTTCCAACTTACTCAAAAGTTATCGTTATACTTCGGTCAATTTAAATAATATCTTTATAAATTACAGCCTATGTGTTGCTTTTTTTTTCTCGAACTGACTACGCTATTGACCTGGCAGGGTCTTCACAGCTTCACCGGACTCACAGGGCACATACAGTGCCTAGGGGGAAGCCCTAACACTTCATTCTTCTCTTCAGCCGGCGCGGCGACACGACGACACGAAGAGGAGCACGAAGTAGCACCGAAAAGTGCGGTTTGACGTACTGACAAGTACGGTTTCCTATGTTCTGAAAAGAACGCGTAACGAGAGACACGTCAAAGAAACAAGTCGATTGACGAAACGAGAGAGAACACGATACCCGAGATTCTCGATACGGAAAAAGAAACACTCGCGTAAAAACACAACACCAACTGACTGATAATGTCACGAACATGATGTAAACAAACACGTATCGAGAAAACTTGAGCGTGCGTCCGCTTGCCACGAAAGCAACAATCGGACCCCCGCCTATGTGTTGCACTGACTTATAAACTATATAATTGTAATATTTCAATAAAACGCATTCAACAGTTTTTTAATCAAAAAAGAGTAGCAAATCTATTCATTCTCAAACTTATTCTTAAGCTTGTAATACTAATATGATTTTAATATTATAATTAAGTACGTCAAAATAATGTTCATACATAATATATAGCATATAAGAAAAGCATTATGTCTCATTCTCTCACATGCTAATACCTATACATACATTTATAGCTATCTCTTTTTCGTTACACATTTTCGTTCCATAAAATTAAATTCACACCGTCCTAAAATCAGTTTTACTTCAAACATTATTTCTATCTAATATTTGAAAAGTAAAAGTCCCTGCTCACCTTGCTCCCGCAATAGTGCCGAATCTGTCACACTTCAGTGCGAGTAATTTCGTTAACACATACCCGGAATACTAATCTTCAATCGTGTTATACTTGTCCGTTTGCCGGGACCGGGGTAGCAATGACGTCACAATCCCGGTATGAATATAAATAAGGGTGACCGCTTGGGAAGCAGTTGTGGCCTGGTTTACGATCAACCAGAATTTCATAGGGCTAACAAGAATATTGCTTAACCTTGGAAGGATGCGGGCGTAGGATAACTTACGCTTGTGTGCTTCTTAAGCAAATATTTATTTTATTTTAATATAATTTTACAAACCACCGACATATTCAGAGATTTTACAATCGTAAAGAATTACAAGGTGACTCATGATGAAAATTCTTTTATATATAGATAGATATATAGACATGTACTGGTGTGTTTGTGTAAGAACTTATAAGTGTCTGTCTGAGTCTAGTATTATAACACAATGAGTTAATGTATAGTTAAGTATTTTATACTATGGGACTTCATATAGTTTATTAATATAACTCTTTATTCTCTTCTATTTTCTCCCAACACTCCCTCTTACTTAATTCCACATTTTCAGTTTATATGCTCTAATGACCTTAACCTTCGCTCTTCTAATAATCTTATTCTTTGGTGTCCTTTCCATACTTCCAGTGTTGTACATTCCTCTTTCTATATCCAATCTATTCTCCTATGGAATGCGCTTCCTTATGAAATCAGGACGTCATGTAACCGTTTCAGTTTCAAAGTCAGGGTACGTCGACTTTACCAGTCTCATTTAGCAGAATTATCTGGTTAATGCTGTATTTAGTACTTTATGTTGACTTATTATACTTTTATTTATTATATTGATATTTATGTATGATGTTGTTATGTGTATGTATTGTATATGTGTAGTACATATGTAGTATATTGGTGTTGATATTTTATTTGTATATTGTGATATTAAATAGGTTAAACATAATTTTATAAAAACCTCACCTTTTACACCTTTATTTATCTCTGCATCACGTAATGGTTTACTGGCAGAGAATGCCTTCGGCATTAAGTCCGGCGGCGTATTTAACGCATAATGTGTAATTAAATAGTTTATAAGCATTCTCATATACAAAATTTAATGCATATAAGCTAAACAAGTTTCACTTCCACATTGATTCAACTGATACATGCACTATTTTTTTTTGTATTTCAATGTACCCTGAGCTATAATGGTATCAAACACACGTCAGAAGAGACTGTATCTGTTTACTAGTAGAGATGTATATAGATTTATTTAATTTCGTAAGTATGTGAATACGTTAATATAGAATAAATATATCAATTAAATTATAATTTATTGCCATTTATATCTGCCGTGATTGAGGTCAGACGATATACTCTGCGGCGAGGCGTATACCACAGACGTTGTGTACGCACTCACCGCCTGTCATATTATGATAACATAATTATAATCCTGTAAACAACAAAGCTAAACGTAAACGAATCAGTACACTTGAACGATCATTCATTAATTTTGATATACTGTTCTGCTGAAACAGAAGAGAACAGGATTTTATTAACATGCACGTATTAGTCGTTCATGGCTTCATTTGTGTTTGTATCTTTATAAAAAACTGGCTTTTGCCCGTGACTTCGTCGGCGTGGAACAGTTACCTTGGGCTAACGTAAACACACAGCGGAAGCTCTCAAAAGGAACAAAAAACCCGATTTTGAAACATCATTCACTGGTGCTCCTCTCCTATTAGTCTTAGAAGACATATAGCCTATAAGCCTTCACCGATAAATGAGCTATTTAACACTGAAAGAATTTTTCAAACTCTACCAGTACTTCCTGAAATTAGCGCGTTCAAACAAACAAACTCTTCAGCTTTATTATATTAGTATGACAGAATTCTTTCCAACCTACCTCAAACTTGTCGGTATATTTAGGTACATAAAAATATCGTCATAATCTATATGGCATATATTATTCTTATGTATACACTTATATTACTGTGAAATCTATCATAAAACATACATCTTTCCTCATAAATTTCTCGTTTATGATACTAAATAATAAGTTCCAACCAACAATGGCAGGACAGTATTAAAAATATAAAGTCATCCATATTAAGCCCACCTCTATAATTTACTCATTCAGTTCAGTAAAGCCAAGCAATATCACTATGCATTATAAAACAAAGTCCTCTGCCACGTTTGTCTGTCTGTTCGCATAAACTCAAAAACTACTAAAAGGGTTTTCATGTGGTTTTGGTCAGTAGGTAAAGTGATTCATGAGGAAGGTTTAGGTATATAACTTGTTAAGGTTTTTAACCTCTGCCGGGCCCGCTTGTTTAATAATAAAAGCGAATAACTTGAATAGTAATATAACTCTGAATAGTTATGGAATGCCTGTAGAGATGTGAACAGTCTGGCGATTAAAGCGAGATTGCGTCGTGTGCAGTCGTCGTTCAGGCATCCAGTCTGTAGCACATAACCAATAGTAATTAAGTTTTATTATGATTAGTTCTCCTACAAGTAAATAGTAATTTAGTACAAATCACTTGAAGGTCATTCAAATCAAATCAAATATACTTTATTCAATTTAAACTCTAAGAAGACGCTCAAGAACGTCAAAACTATCACCAGTTTGCACAACAACCCAGTCATAGAGAAGAACCGACAAGAAACACGATCGATAATTTTTTAACGTACATATATTTAGAATGCATTACACGTTACAATCGTTTTTAGCAGATGCACGGATTGCAAAGAGATTGTGCGAACATCGTCAATATCCGTAGTCCAGTGAAGCTGTTAAGACCTTGTTAGGTCAATAAAGTAGTCAGTTCTATAAAAAATCGTCAACATCAGATATTTTCTCTAGAAGTTAATATCGCTTACGTTCACTGCACCAATCACAGGGGTTGATTTTTTAACCAATCATGCATGGAACTGTATTCAGCTGCCACATATGTTACCCGGCTATATCAGCGGTGTGGCAAAACCGAAACAACAAGGAAAGTCGTGCATTAAACTGTTGGTGAAGCGTAAACGAACGTATTACTATACTACCCAAACGTGCGTAGACCCTGCGGTATGTGCACAGAGATGTTCATTCTAAACATCACCGTTGCTACAAATATGCCTTTTAACATAAAAATCAGCTCGATATAGTGCTGGAACTTACAGTCCGGCAAATCGGCAATATGCTTGGGGACTTTGTTATAAAACCTAAAATACTATTACCTAAAAAACTGTCACTAGTTTTATTGAGTCTAAAACATGGGATGACCAGTTTGTTACAGTTTCTAGTATTTAAATCATTCAATCTTTTACGTACGGTTAACCGAGTATTAGTATAGATACCGGGACAACAGTACGATCAGCTTATAAATACCATGATTTTTAATAATTAAACCCATATATTTATAGCATATATAGCTGTAAATACAAATATATATACACTAGCCGACCCGTGTCCACTTCGTTGGGCGGTAATACGTAAGCGTGGAATGGTTATTTTGCGCTAAAACGCAGCGGAAGCTCTGAAAAGGAAAAAATACCTCGATTTTGCAACATTCTTCATTGCTGCTCCGCTCCTGTGTGTCTTAGCGTGATGATATATAGCCTATAACCTTCCCTGATAAATGAGCTATATAACGCTGAAAGAATTTTCCAAATCGGACCAGTAGTTCTCGAGATTACCTCTTACAACGTCACAACGTCACAAACTCACAAACTCCACCTCTTTATAATATTAGTATAGATTAGAAATATTAATATTTTATAAGAAAACCAAATTATATTTTTATAAGACTCATCATCGAGGCTCGCCTCAAATATTCATAAAATCGGATCACGTTCTTTTGAAATACTTCGCGAATAATTTAATGAACTCGGTTCTAATAGTATTAAGGGACAATTAGCACTCCATGCCTTTCCGAATTACACTATAGGTATATTGAAATGCTTGCTTCCGTGATAATAATTTAAGATTAGCTGTAATTAATAGTATTCATAGATATATTACTCCGTCAGTAAACGCATCTTTCTTAATAGTAGATGTTATATTTACATTTACACCTATAATGCATAATACCTTAAAAGTTGAAATCATCATTGCAAACTCAAGTTACTATCATTCAGTATTTCAGTCAGAGAATCAATGAATTATACGAATGTTATAAATATGAATTTGTTTGTTTGTTACACTTTCACGTTCTAACTAGTCAACCAATCATCATGAACGTTTGCGTACAGGTCGCTAGAAAACCAGAAAAGGAAATAGGTTACCTTTCATTAAAATAAGTGCTGTTACCGAACTAGGTCAAATATATAATAACACGAATGAAACCGCGGTTAAAGAGCAGTTTCTAAATACCACAAAAGATTTTTTTTTATTTGAAACCAATTTTAATGTCTATTCTACAACAAAACAATAATTTAAATAACATACTTATACTTTAAATGTGAGTATGCGAAAACCTGAATATTTATCATTCCAGATTGTCAGTCTTAAACCAATACGTCTAATGTAGAAAAAAGTAGCGCTCAGATGATTAAAATTTAAGTTTCTATTGCATATCCCATGTATTGTATTACTATTATTCTTGCAATTATAAAGTGCAGTTTTCTGTTAACTTTCTTTTTGTTACTTTGCTTATAACTTGGTGATCACTGAACATTTTTACATGATTCTTAACTTAGTTCATAGGTTTATATACTGATTAAGTAAGTATTATTAAGTTTTATTGCATATTATATATTATGACATAAAGTAAATATGGTAATATTGCTAAATTTTACCTTAAATCTTAAATCAACCAATATAATGCAGTAGATATTTCTTTAGCATATAGATTGCTAAAACCTCGCTAGTATCATGAATTTTACTTTTAATTGAAATCACAGCTTTGGCTTTAACACGACAAAGGCGACTTAAATATTCATTACAATTAGATGTCTTAACTCTTGACGACATTCAATTCGGTATCTTGTTTTGGTAATATACCTATACTATGTGGGTAAGAAAGGGCGTGCAATACATTTTTAGATAGAAATTACATACGTAAAGTACAATAAGCTTTATTAAAAACACCATTATAATATTGTAATCGATATAAAGGTGCGTGTACTGCTCCTTAGTGTTTCAAGAGTTGTATTTAATTTTGCAAGTAAAACTTATTATATTATGGCAAAACTTTGAAATTTTCATCCGCAACCTTTTCGAATTACAAAAAGTAGCGTGGGTAAACACTGTATCGGGTAGAGTGGGAGCAGTATCTCGCTTGTATTCGTGGAGAACAGGAGACATACGCTCTTCTCGCTTACTTTCTTTCTCGTTGTCCGTGTTTGCGTGTCTATACTATTCAAAATTAATTAATGAACAATTAAAATGTTTCCCTGTAATAAAGAAGTTTCAATTCTATCGTATGTCTTTATGAACCACCCTGTTATTTTGTTAACGTCTTTAACGTCTATTATTTTCACTATATTAAAAAAACAATTTCAGACTAGTTTCGTACTTACGTATCAACGCCACCGCTACTGAAGTTGTTCATGTGCAGACAATCTACACCTGGGCCATGTTATCGATATTTATCCATTTATATTAATTGGTGGACTGTTTTTCTTTATTTCTCAATTTTCCCGTCTCACTTACGTTAGGTTAGTCTATGTTCGGTGGCCGTAGTAAGGACCTGCTGCGGGCGATGGACACGGGCATGTTTATCACCCTGGCAACTTTAACACGTGGTTAAAGCGCATTAGTGTTCAGTGCGCATCCCATCAGTTCATCAAAGGGAGTCAAGGTCTTCCCTCTTCAGACTTCGAGTCGGGGCTCTGATGAGGGGTCAACACCTGACGGGTCGGGTACAACCACTGCAGAGGCCTTTCCTGCCCACCCGGGTAAATGGTGCAAGAAGAACACCGAGGCGGTTTAGTCAATAGAAATCTGGCATTATCACCTGTGCTGGTCGGCTGACTGACCTCCAAGAGGATTCCCCCGCGAAAAAAAAGGTTAGTCTTACGAAAAATAAATGCGCGAGCCGGTCGCGGCAACGGTCGGCCAGCGCACTGTGGTCGTGTTCATACGTAAGTACCAACATTATCAATATAGCCACTGGCAAATATTTTAATAAATTATTTTAAAAGTTCGACAAAATCTCTTAAATTATGTAGCGCATATGTTAAGTTAGATACTTTCCTATATCAATACGATTTTTGATTAATATAGCGGGAGTTTTTCGCTCAGAAATTATTTCCGCAGCAAGCATCGTTCCACGAGCTGATGGGCGGGAACAAAGTTCGCAGTTTTAATGAATGATTATACTATATATACCTATAGACTAAATTCGATTCGGTACTTTTATACAAGATCTCTTAAGTCAACCCTCACTCTATCCTCTCACTTCGATTTGCATATTATAATTTGAATCAACTAAGTCAAGCTTTATTGAGTGTCTCTGACACAGCCGACATGATATTCCATGATGAAGTTATTTGTCATTTTTTGTTAGTAATGATCATGCAGGTGATTTCTAAAATGGTTTGAACGATAATAGTTTGAATAATATAGATTCGAGATTAGAGAGAGAAAACTTCTTGATGCAAACACAAAACGTTGTTTGGCCTTCTCTAATACCTGTCGGACTAGCTATCAGCTTCATGTTAAAAATCTGTCGCAAAATATCTATACATATCTCTTATAATTTTAATCCACATCGTCATTTAAAATTTGTGAGATTACATTTGAAACGCTGGGATCTATAAAGCATTAAAATACGCATCATCAATATGCTGTCTGCGTAAATGTCACTCAAATAAATTCAGACGTTAGAAAAAAAATTGCAATTTTTTAGTTTAAAAAGATCCAAATCTAACATCGAATTTCACTAACATAATGTAAATGTATAAGCAATGACTGACGCCCACTGAGATATATTGAAATATCAATTTGGTAAAATGTAACAGATTTGCGTTAGCTACAACATAGAAGAATATGTTAAAGTTATTTCTAAGTTTCTTTGTCATATTTCTTTATACTTTATCTTTCTCTTTCTTTATCTTTCCATTTATCTAATCACTAATGGATTGGGTAGGATTAATGAAGTGTTATCTATATTTTTGCAAGTCACTCTTACTTCTATCAGATTCTTTAATTCCTCTTTGGAAATTTCTATTCAATCAGTATGGATGAATCTCGTTTTCCTTTGAAACGCTTACGCATTGTATGTATCTTTCTTTCCACTTTACTTGTTTGTTTTATATATTTAAATAAATGAACCTTGTGACTGCAGATTGTTATGGCTTCTGATCCTTTTTTGTTTAAATTATGTCTTGTTTCAAGAGTAAAGCTAAGTTTGCATTGTTTAAATTTTTTCAACATTGTTGTAATCCACTTTTGGATAGATTTTTTTATGACAATTTTAATTGGGTTTATAGTACAAATCTGTAAGTGGCTTGATATTCACACGCCAAATCATAATGTATTAGGGGTTTTAAAAGTATCCACATTTCTTCATTACTTACCCCTATACGAGTTAAGATTATAGCAGAGGAAAATCTCTAAAAGGTTCAGGTATTGTAGCATTATTTTCACTCCTCGTAAATATTAATGTTGGCTATAAAATTCAACGTGAAAAATTTGAGCGAATTATTCCAACAATTTTAATCATTCGACCTGTGCAATAATGCCTTCTTATACTGATTTGCTTCGTTCCAACTATGTATTTATTTTCTAACGCAACACAAAAAATAGATGCAGCAGCCTATATGTTGTATAGCAATCAACTACGCGAACAAGAGTGCGTCACCCGTTTTCAATTTGTTTTTTTTTTTTTACGTTTGCTAGCAATCAAACGACTGTACAACGCGGTCATAAAAAAACGACTGTAAACTTGAAATCATTGACTTTAAACTTCAGTTTCTCGCGAAAGTTTCGTAATCCGGATAAGTATGACATTCATAAAGAGTCGTGTCTAATTTTTAAAGATATTTGCATCTATGCGTTAATTCCTATTGACTAATATAATGTTAGCTAAGTTTTAAGCTATCCTAGCTAACCGGTCTACAACAAATAAACATATAGTGATAAACCAGCAGTAGTAAAACATTACATCATCGTCTTCCGAGATCAGGCAATCTACAATGTAATTATACAAAACCCAGTCATTTAGATACTTTTAGTAATCCATCTTCAGCTATAATCTTGAATGTTATCGTAAAACATGGCCAACCTTTAACGAAGCATTAATTGCTTTTAAATGAAGTATAATTTTCAAAAATGGTTATCAAAGAACTCAAGGAAAATTTTATCTCGCAATTTCTTAAATAAATAAGATGAAAGCGTATTTAAAGAAGTGGGTTGTAATGATTTCACATTGAGGCAAATTATTTGTGTGAAGATACTTTTAATTTTTATTAGTTAAATTATTTCTAATAAA
The DNA here is from genome assembly GCA_015888305.1 of Antheraea pernyi. Taxonomy (NCBI): domain Eukaryota; kingdom Metazoa; phylum Arthropoda; class Insecta; order Lepidoptera; family Saturniidae; genus Antheraea; species Antheraea pernyi. The sequence continues at coordinate 706,624 of MU158713.1, forward strand.
ATGGCTCAATACCTGCTGAATTATTTGTGTATTATTATTTATGTAGCCGTATTTTTCATAATGACCCTAATATAACTAGTTATAATTATTTCAGCAGAAAGGTAGGGTAGCAGGAAAAATATTATTTGAAGGACTTAAATGCACTCATTACTCACGCGGCACCAGCAAGTAGCCATTACGCAACGAGTTGCTGTAGATAGCGGACGCTTTCTGAAATTCTTAAATTGTGCTTATAAGTTTTGTAGATAATTTTCAAGGTGTAATATTTTTAATAATTTTATTTAATTTTAAAGATATATTTGGAACACGTTCACCGAACTATATTTTTACTACTTTTCAAATCTTCAATTATAAATGATGTATACGGAAATAGGTAAATATTATGATAGACAGCTTCACAACCTAATCCGAGTCTAAATGCTATTTTTATATAAAAACCAACCAGTAAGAACAAATATTTTTATACAAAGTTCAAAGAAACGAAATCGTTTCGGCTTACGATACACCGTTTGTTATAAATAAAACACAACGGCATTAGGTTACGATATGAAAGAAAAACTCTTGCTTTAATCCGCTTCATTGTCCCAGTGCGTACTTACTTTTTTCATCAGTTGTAAATATACACATATATGTTTGAGGTTAAATTTTAGTAAGATCATGCAAAGAGTTTGAAGTAATGTAGTTCTACAATTAAATACAATGAAAATATACCATTCACAGTCAATCGTAAAAGTAACGAAGGTCAACTTACAACCTCCTGAAAAAGCATTTCAAGAAAAAAATATTCTAATAAATTTTAATAAAATATTTCTTACGTTCGGATAAATGGAAAATATTATACTTTTTATTCTTGTGACAACGCTGAAAATATTCAATATTAAATGTTGTTTAATATTTTTCACACGCCATTTTATATTAAAATACGTTTGTTTTTTGTTTGTTATAAACCAAACGATCCTGTAGTACAATTACCCAATGCTTACACCGTCTCATCAAAACACCTAATTGTAATTGTAAATGTATTCCATGTACGAGTAGTAAACAAATTGCACTAAAAAAAACAAAGATTTTTGCTACAACAAGAAAATGCTAGTGAAAGCAAAAAAGGTAAAAGAGATTTCAGAAACGACCGTCCTTTCTGACAACACCTGGTAAATTTCATAAAATAAAGTAGCAACGCCTCGACAAACATCCGACTTTTCATGTTTTCTCGTTCCGTTCGTGCATATTGAGCACACGTGTTCTACGCATTTATGGAATAGGGTTAACATAGCAAATATTTGAGTGTCATATTTTTTCCTGTTTTATGGTGATATATACACGTCCTTGATTAAATGATTCTTGATTAGGAAATGACGATGTATCAACAGTTTTACTTAGTGCGGTAAAAAGTCTATAATAATCTGGATATTGTAAAATACGAAGACTTGAATAAATCAGTATAGTATTTTGTGATAGAGGGCTATCATTAAATCAAAAGTGTTATCTCATTATGAAAAGGCACATGACGTGTGTTCATATGAATGGTAGTGATATATGAAAATAGTCTTTCAATAGTTTTCAGCATATTAAGTAGAGACATGCTAATTTATGCTGCCGTCCTACGTAAGAGGAGAGCATCTGGCGATATTCACGATATTAATTAATTGCTTGCTTATTAAGGTTTCCTGTTGTAATGAAACAAAATCTAAAAACGTGTTGTTAGTACTTTTACTTGTACTAAAGCGGAGAGCTACAAATTTGTCCATTTTTCTACGGTTTATTCTTTAGTTAGATGATCACTTTGAATATCTAAATAAAAAAAGTTATGACGACAGGCCATCTCAAATTTCCCGTAGGCTATTCGCAATCGTAAACCGGAGTTGGTTTTTCTTCATCTAAACCGGATAAAAAATATTAGGTACGTTGCTTTGTCAAAAATGTGTAGACTTCATAGTTTGAGAATAAATTTAAAGATTTGTTGCTGCCATTAGGCATTTCTACTGGTCATGGTTCAATCACTACATTTTACCAGACGATTAATCTGTTACAACATAGTTAGAGATTTTAAAGACAGTATATTTCGCTATGATGAGTGGTATTTGTTGTACAAGTGCGAGTGATAACCCTGTCTAACTTTGACTTATTCGCCATCGAAAATCCCGTACGATAGTAATGAGAGCAACGAAAAGTTTGTTAACAAACCTGACTTAGTTGCAAAAATTCCTGCTTGTAGGTATGTAACAAGATGTTTCACGAGGCATAAGCTGTAGCGATTACAATGAATTTGTTAATAATATTTGTCTAAAGCAACTGGATGTTATGTATTCTCATATCGGTTCATAAATTTCTGATGGCTCATTCATGGAATCAGATGAATAGACAAATAAAGTACTGGTTCTATATTTCGTAGTTCTGCCCTCAGTAGAGACCAATCAATACTTATATTCTACTAAGAAGACTCCTGCACAATAAAATACAAGTGATGTCAATAATTAAGAAATTATAAGCAATTCTTTTTTATAAATAATACTTTTCATAATGATTATTAAAAATTGATAAAACATGCGAAACTGATCTCAAATCTCGGAATCTTAAAGAGTTTCATTAGAGAACATATCAATAAATCTACGGGAAATTACTGTCTATTTTTAGAATAAAACAAAATACAATTTTTTTTTAGCGTCGTTAGGCTTTATTAAATAATATATTTGCCATTATTATTAAGGATTTCTTACCGTGAGGATAATTTGAACGTCTCATTTTCAGAAAAAATATCATCATTTGATGCGATAAATTGAATCAGTGCTTCATGCTTCTTCATTTTTTTTTATCTAGTTATAACAAAAACAAATTATAGTCAAGTGATGATCTGGTTACCTAAAATATGGTTCTATAAAAACAATATCTTCACTAAACATTTAAATAAATTTCTACATGCTTCTTCCTTTTTGAAATTCGTGTAAAATACTACTAGTAGCGTGTAGTCAACACTATTGCTTTATAATTAAGAATTACGTGGATCAATTTTGTTCTACTTAAATAGTAAATTTTACATATTTTAAAAGAAATTTAGTGTGCCTTTTCATAAATCACTTTTATTTGAAGACTCAGACCACAACTGTTTGGATTAACACTTCAAAATTCTTCTCATTACGTTCATTATGAGACCCAGGATAATAAAGTTTCCTAAACGACCTCCGTAGAACATAAACGGTCTAAGTTTCCGCATTTAAGGAAGCTGATCTCTATTAATCGGGACAGCAGAAGTTGAGTAGGCCAATTTATTTACATAACCTTTCTTGCCTTTTTCCTCGTTGCAAAAAGTAAAATTATTGTGTAAAACTTAATTATGATGAAGATACAAATTATGTCAGTCAGCACGATGAAAGCTTTGCTCTCTTAGAATTACTTAACTGAAACATAACATAACATAAAGAAATGTTAAGAATAAGACTATAAATTAAATAAAGAAGACTAAAAATTTAAACCCTAATTAGAAATATTAATGATATATTAGAACTATTAATGCCAAGCTAGGTTATTACGATATGTGTAGTATACTAGTTGGGCAAAAACCATCCGGTTTTATGACTGATGACAATTTACATTCTTCCAAGTAACCATATATATCCAGAATTCCAAATCTATATCCAGACAGTATATTTTGGTTTCTTTAATACATCTGGGCCAGTGATATGAGTTGCAGAAAATTAAAAGTCAGTAGTAGCATTCCAGAGTTTATGTTGAGGATTGATGACAAAAAGTACATTTTACCTCCTGTCCTAAACGTTCGACAGGAGATCCCTCTTTTCATTTCGTCAGTAAGCCAAACTACAAAGTATTAATCAGAAATTTTCATGTTCTATTTGAAACATTATGCAATATTTTCCCTTGAAATATATTTATTGCAGAACCACATACCTAATAACGACATTGTATGTAATAGTAAAAAAGTGCAATCTGATAACAGTGGTAATATATGAAACTATTACAATCTATCAATAATCGTCACCGTCATGCTGACATGCAAGCCTCTTAGAAACTGGAATATGTACATAGTCTGAATATGAAACAATACAAATTAAAATGTGATGAATTTATCGCCAAGCGCGTGATGGTAGCAATGCAGACAAGTATAGATACAAAAAAAACTAGCAAAGGTGATCGAGATCCAGTCTACATAATAGCCATGTCCTATCACCCTGTAAGAGATGTAAAAACAACATCGACCAATACATATTTAAGAGATTCTTTACTCTAGGATACGGAGTAGTGTCGTCAAAATTGATTAAGCCTTACTCTCCTAAGTACTTCTAAAGCGAAATATCAAATTAATACAGGATTAATTTGTGAAATTTGATACAATAAATTTCAATGAATTGTTAAATTTTGTCAATATTAGCTGTCTCTCAAATCATGCATAAATTGAGACCCAATTAAATGAAATGACCTTTGGAAGTTCAAATCCCGGACCGTTTTCGTTTATTAATATTAATTTCTCGCGTCGCATGATTTCTGTATTTTTACATGAAATGTTTTTATAATAACTCCTTATTTCATCTTCTTGATATTTTATTTTATCTAATTATAGTATGTTTTTCGGGTTGAGGGATATTCGCATTATGTTACCATACGGTAAATAAAAAAATCATATTAGGTTAGGTCATTGTTTTGAATTTCAATATTAAATAGCCAAAGTGACTTTCACAATTTTTGTAAATCATCATAACAGAGCATTTTCAAGTGCGATTTTCTTTATAACCTATTTCTTGTACTTAATCTTATTAGCAGCATCTACAGATACAGTAGGTACAGCATCATAACAAATAGTTCTACTGGTCTTCGATTGCTCTATTTATGAGAACAATGCTATCGAACCTTTAAATTCGGTTGATAAATAACGCATCAAAGGTTCGAATGACCATGTGCTCAAATTTCTTGTGTAAGAAACTTTATGATCAGAAGAGAGAATCTTCTGATTGTAAAATTTTGAACTCCCACCAAGTCAAACAATTCTCTCGATTTGAAAACTTGCCTCAGACACCTAAGGTAAGAATAATTATTTTGAACATTTAATGCATTGTTATCTTTTTCCTCCAAAGATGGCTATGGTCATAGCTAGTTTATCCCAAAATAAAGACGAAACATATAACAAAATTACTAGTAAGGAAGACCAACGTTTTTGATTAATAAAAACGCTGTACTCTCTAAAATTAAACCGATTTACCTTACTTCGTAAAACTTCTCTTGCAGCACTCTAGGACTTACTCGTATGTAGTTCGACTGAAATTTCTTCCAGCGTCGCATCGACGATTGTGAACTTACTTTCAGTCTTATATTCGGAATGATTGTTTATTACGTTGTAGGTTGTTTGATGTAATGGTCCATTAAAAATCTGGTAGATGATGATGACAATTAAATAATAATGTGGTCATAGCTTTAAGCTGACAATAATTTGCAAACTGAAACTCTGTTACTGCGAATCGGTCTATATGTTTATTTTTTCATTATTTCTGCAGACTATTTTCTGCTCTCGTTCATTTTATGTTTTAATTTCACTCTATTACCATCGAATAGGTGCTAAAAATCTTGGAAATAACAAAGAAAGTTAATATATAAAGCCTTTTTACTTAAATTAGTATCCAATTTATTTATTTCCACTAACAAATTGCAACCGAAAACAAAATACATAGAATCCTCTAGTCAGCTATACAGTTGTATATTTACGTTGTAGGCTGGTTTAATTAAAACCAAGTAACCTATTTATTATAAGTGAATAAGTATAAAATGGATAAGTATCAATCAATTTCCGTAAAAGTGCGCAATAGTTATTCTAAAGCGGTCTTGTATTTAAATAAAACCTTTTACGTGGATTAAAACGGTAAACTCACGTTTTTGAAACAGTCGAATGCTATTCTCTTTTCATCGAGGGAGAATTTTTATGCAAGTTTTATACTGTTTAATGATCGCTTCAATCATTTTTATTAGTCTAAAGCGTTATATTTCCATATAAAGTGCTATGAAACTATCATCCAATTTGCCGAACTTCAGACCATAAAAATGTAAATATACACTTTGTTATAATGAAATTTAATAGAGGTATTCATAATGGAAAACAAAATGTACAAATGTAAAAAAATATATTTATTTACTCACTGGCTTCATATTATTTATTTATTTATTTACACATTATGCGTTAAATACGCAATGGCAGACTTAATGCTGAAGGCTTTCTCTGCCAGTCAACCATTAGGTGATGCAGAGATAAATGTTGGTAGGTGTAAAAGGTGAGGTTGTTATAAAATTATGTTTAACTTATTTAAAACCACAATATATAAATAAAATATCAACACCGATATACTACATATACACTACACATATACAATACATACACATAACATCATCATACATAAATTAAATAGTAAAGTATTATATACACTTACATAATACCTTCACCATTTAGTTAACTCTAAAGAGAGCGAATATATTAAAATTCATAATGAAGTTTAAGATACGAAGCGTGACAAACAAACATATATTATTTCTATAAATAAGCATTGTAACATAATTTATGTATACAAAGAAAATTCAAGTTATTCAGAATCACGTAGTCACTTAATTTGTTAATTCGAAAGTGTAACCTGACATTTGATATATTATTTAATTTTAAATAAATCTTATTTATAATTTTATGAGTTCCAGCATCTTTCAAATCATCTCTTCCAGTAGAGTATTTAAAATAAATATAATTAAAATCATGTGTTTACAAAATACTGTAGAAATACTTCGTTAAGAATCTAATAGATGACAATGTTTAACAGTTCATAATCATTGTATTTTACTCACACAAAGTTGCTAGACTTCGTTATTATTTTAAATTCAACAACGCACAAACATAAGGAATAAATATATATTTAGTTTTAACAATTTTATCCGTTTACTTACACTCCCCTACGCGTGCGTATCACACCGCTTACCTTACTTGTCATAACACTGAAACTACGCGTGGTTATTAAATAAAGATATCGTGATATGCTTTTTAGAAAAGGCCTAATTGTCTAAGAAATCAACCTAAATAAATTGGTCATAATATACCTAGTAGTTTCTGTGATGTACACACTATAGTAAGCCTCTATAATTTTAAATATAAAGCACCATCGCATTATAATGATAAAGTATGGAATAAATTCTAAGATTGAAGCCAGTTCGCCTCAAAATAACCCTTTTTCAAAACCAATTCATATGTAGGAACTCTATTCTCTTTTTATAAGCATTATTAACCTTTTTAGTACAACGCCCACGACGTATTATGAAAAGTCTAAAAACAACGTAAAAAAGAATATATTCGAGTTTGCAATGTCATGAGGAAAAATTTTACATTCATAATTTATATTGTTAGTCTGTTAAATAAATAGTAATCCAAAGTGTACCTACTAGTAACAAAACGCTTTTAAATAATAATTAAATATTTAATCTTAACCACTTTCAGTGTTTAGCTTATTTTTCTATTCTCTTACATCGATCGGTAACACTCAATGAATACAATGGTTAGTAAGAAGAAAACAAACATGACCGCCCAGAGCACTAAAATGTATTGCACACGAATGTCAAGACATAAACTACATATATTCTATTATCTATACACAAACGTATGACTGAATGCTGATCTTGTCGCTGATTTAATTATAAAAATATAGATAGAGGAGATAAAGTAACAAAGCTTACACATGTAAATGGATAATGTTAAAATATCTTCGATTAAGCCACATTTTTGGAAATTACGCGAAGTGTGTTAATAAAATTTAGCAACCTGAGAAATATTTTAATCTAAAAATTCCCTTTTTGCCTCGACACGTGGAAACAAAATTAAGGTCACCTGTCTCTTTGTCCCATGTGACTAAACGAACCAAGTTAAAACAAGACAGCACGAGACGCTACGTGACCGAACGACATGGCGACATTATTGTCACAGCCAAGTACTTGAATATAATATCAAAAACGTACGTATGAGATTCGCAAAGCGAACACTTTCCAAAAATACGAGAGACGGCGAAATTAATCTCTAGCTCGAGTTGTGAGATTCTAGAAATCCTAATTAGGGAACCGAGCCAATTAGTGCCGTGATACTAAAAGCTATCGCAAAGCTGACACTTCGTTACCGTGGGCATATTTCACAGAATAACCGTCTTTGTGGTATCTTTTTTTGCGGTATTAGGAAAAAAATATATGCATTTACTATAACTACCTTAAGTCTTTATCTATTCACGGCCATTCTCAAAATATAGGCACAATCTTCAAGTCACTTCTGAGAACTCACTTCATATGCCGAGTGAGTTACACACACATCAGGCCACTGCAGAGCCATAGGCCTCTTTTTGAGGAAAGGTGTAGACATAATCACCGCCCCAGCGCCCAACGTATTGGCGATATCAAACTCCGACAAATCCATAGTTCTAAATTTTTCCACATACAGTGGTACTACAACTTTTTCAGGTTCACATTTCCTCAAGATGTTTTCCTTCACCGTCAGCCGACAGTGTTACTAATTTAATTTAGTAAATGTACGTAAAATCCGAAAAAATCGGTACATGCCGGGTTCCAACATGCGGACATTGAATTCACCAGTTAAACCACTCGACCATTGTGATCGTCTCGATTATCAGTATAGTAATCACGATTTCATATTTTTTTTTTTTTTCGAACTGACTATGCTATTGACCTGGCAAGGTCTTTACAGCTTCACCGGACTACTAAGGCGAGCGCTTAAGGCACTCAGCCGATTTTTGTTTTGGGTAACATACACAAGGGTGCACGCACACCTCGGCTTGGGCTGTTACCGAAAAAGACGCGTCTGTCCTAGCTAAACTATACTAAGCTATTCATACATATATGCATTTGTGAATTATGCAATGAAAATTGCATGATTCACCAATGAATACGTGTATATCGGAATTGAAACGAACTAAACTATTCGATTCAGTTCGATTGAGGGAAAAAAAGTAAACCCTCCAACAATGTGTATGTATGTGCACGTGTGTTAGAGAGATAATCTCATATGTGTGTTCAAGTGATGTAGGTGAGTCACTGTATCGCGAAAATAATATCAAGAGGGCTCCGCGCGGGGACGACCTAGGCTCGAGATATTATTGAGAACCGCGGAGTGTGCGGGAGCTAATAGGGATCGATTACAAAAGCGTGGGCGCAACACGCATTTTATAAGATTGAATTTAAATTTACTAACGGTGACGGCACCGAAGTCTAAAAATAGACATAACAACAATTATTATTATTATTGAACGGTTATTTTAGGGGAAGATAGACGTAAATACGCGATTTACTCTATCTTATTTGAGTTATTTATTTATCGCGAAAATAATATCAAGAGGGCTCCGCACGGGGACGACCTAGGCTCGAGATATTATTGAGAACCGCGAAGTGCGCGGGAGCTAATAGGGATCGATTACAAAAGCGTGGGCGCAACACGCATTTTATAAGATTGAATTTAAATTTACTAACGGTGACGGCACCGAAGTCTAAAAATAGACATAACAAAAATTATTATTATTGTTTGACGGTTATTTTTAGGGGAAGATAGACGTAAATACACTATTTACTCTATCTTATTTGAGTTATTTATTTATTTTTTTACGGCTGCGCGCGCGAGCCGTTGTAGAGTAGCCGCGATGGCTGGAAACCTATGGATTGCCGTGACGGCACCTAGTAGAGGATTACGAGCGCACACTTCGTACGCCGAGATCTCCGAGATCTCGTGGAAGATGAGTAATTGAGCTGTGTAGTCAATACTCGATAGGGAAAAGGAGTATGCGGGGTCATCCTGTGAAGGATTAGCCGCCGGAGGTTTGGGAGTGTGCTGGGACGCGGGTTTAGGAGCCCACGGGGCCTGAGAGGCCCGGTAGGGGCGGGGGGGCGC
>MU158713.1:716588-755124 GCA_015888305.1 Antheraea pernyi
GGGGGGGTCGCGAAACAACCTCCCTGCCTGAGGGGCAGGGGGGCACGCCTTAACGGTTTTTACGGGACTATCCCGAGTCCGGACCAAAAGAGCTGTGGGCGAAGTGCAATGCCTCACAGATGAACCTACGAAGCCTAGGGGGGAAGCCCTAACACTTCTTTCTTGAACGCCTTACGGAGACTCGACGCGTACTGAAAAGTACGATTTCATGCACTGAAAAGTGCGGTTTACAGGCGCACCGAAATGTGCACTCTTTGTCACTCCGAAAAGTAACAAAGCCCGGCCTTGCGGCCGCCTATACGATTGACGTTGATTGACACTCGAACGAACGATTGACACCTTGTTCTAGAACACAAAAATGACAATTAAAAAACAAAGCAAAAGAAAGCGGAATAAATTATAAAAAAACTTACTCGGCTTGCTCTGCCTCACATCGGACCTGTGAACAGCACACGGAAACACAGAGAAAACACAAGAAATAACAGAGAGATGCGTAAGCAAAAATAAAATTCTTACTCAACACGTCGGAAGAAAAAAGTTTCGAAAAAAACACGGAGCGCACGTGCGTACGCTACCGCGTCCTGATCGGAACCTCCTTCACGATTTCATATCTGTGGTCACTCGTATTTATATTAGAAATATATCAAAACATATCAAAGAATAATTAACTGTATAGGCAGAACTGCATATTCATTCATACAGATGTGCGTTTTCCAATAATTCAATAATTAATATGTATTGAAGGATATAATCACTCGTGGCTAAAGTCATAAAGCAAAATTTAAAAAAACGTGCCTTTGGAATATATTCCTATAATAGACAGATCACTTTATCTTTCTTATTTCAAAGCCTAAGCCTATATTGTTACACCTGTACCACTTACCTATTTTTACTTAGAACGGTTTTTAACCCCTTGGGTGTAAGAAATCTCTAAAAAAAGATTTTCTTCAGGTACAGTTTTGGAGTTCCGTAATGAAAAACGAAATTTAACTAGATGTTTCTGTTGGACTAATTCTTTTTTTATTTTAGGTATAAAGTTAAAATGACGGAATATAAATCCTTTATGATAACACTCTGTTCAATGATCGATTATCAAAACTTTCATTATTTCTCGACTATTTAGCCTTGAAATTTAACACAACTCATAGAGCAAAATTTAAAAAAAGTTTTAATTCCATCAAAAATTAATACGCCTGAGAAAATTACATTTCCGGTTCATGTGGTGATGTGTATTATCTAAGCGCTCGCAAACTATAAGTGTGACACATTAGAGGCGTTATATCATATCGTCGGAGACGCTGGAGAAATAATAAATATTAATAAAACTACCTTTTGCACGTGACTTCGTTTGCTTTAATGTAGATTTGACATAACCTTCAGGAACAGTACTTATTTTCTGGATGAAAGGTACCGTATATCTTTTCTAGACCGCAGACAACGTGTGTGCGACATTTAGTGATGACCGGTGTTAATTCGCTTGCACTTCAATTGATGGCACTATTTAATATCGTTGAATTCAATATCCACATTAATAACACTATCATTGCTTGTTTGCAAATTCGGGATTCTATGTCTCATTTGTTAAAGGGTTTCTGTACCCAGGTGATATCGTTGGAATGTAATAAAAATAGTGTCCAAAAATTTCTGAAATATGCAGAGGGCTCCGTCGTCTTACGCATTCGAGGTCATCCGAGAGCTCCGTGCGCTCTGACCTACGTGACGATGCGCTCCTCTCGCGCTTCCACGTCGGCTCCGTGGAATTCTTAGAGAAGCAGAAGGGTCTGGAGTGTTTCACTTACACCCCCCCACCCCCTCCCCCCAACCCTGCAAGGCCTCAAGGTCGCGACCCGCGGCCAACCAAGCGAAACAAACCCGCAAATTATTCTCGAGGCTCTTCGCGAGAATGGCTTCGCCCCAGAGTACGCCCGGCAAATAAACGGACGACGTGGCAGACCCGGGTGCATCTACTTCGTCATCCTAAAGCGAACGCCCGAGTTAACACCCGCCATATATGACGCAAAGCAAATATCAAGCCTGCCAGTCGAAATAGAAGCTTGGAGGGGGGAGCGCCGGCTCGCGCAGTGGTTTCGCTGTTGACAGTTCCGACATTCCTCGCTTCAATGCCATCGCAAGATAGCCTGTGTTCGATGCGGGGGGGGCACACTCCGCCCAACAATGCGACCGCCCGAAGGAAGAGCCGGCGACCTGTGCCAACTGCGGGGGCGCCCACGCTGCTAACAACAAAGCACGCTGCTCCGTTTTTAAACGAGAACTCAAGAACCGCCGAGCCGGCACCGTGGCCCGGACCGACGAAGGGTTGACGGCGGCGACCCTTATGGCCCCCGGGTTAGGACCCGATCTTGGGGTCCAAGGGTCCCAAGAAAAACCGTAGAAAAATGAGGATTCGCCTACAACAATTAACAGAGCAATCCTTCGAAAATTTATCGATTCCCGAGTTAATGAAGAGAATGGTCGAGCTCAGAGACGAACGTTTAAAGACATCCTCCCTGGAAAAAGCCTGCAAAATCAGAGCGGTTTTCAGGGAAACCATAGAGGACCTCATAAGAGACATCCAGCGACAAGAGTACCAGCCACGAAACGACCACGGTGATTAAGATCAAAACGTGACAACCCAGGAGGAAGCGCCCTACAGGCTGAAATATAACGAAGAAGACACCCCCGTTGAAGACGGGGGGAGAGTGAAGCTACCGCCAGAGAGGTATACCTGATGCGGTCCCCCCGCGTGCTCCGTAAGGGTGTACGAGATGAAACTCCGGTATTGAAATATGTACTAAATTCTATCGACGATTCTATAACCCTAACAATTATTAATCCAACAATTTAACCATCTATTGCCCTAACAACCGATTGAGTAGTTAAGACGTAATTTGGGGATGGCGATTGTTGGAAAAAATTGATTTTTAAATCTATTCGAATTGTTGTCTGTGGAACCGATTCATGAAAACATCGAGTTCTGGTGAATCGATTATGCAAAAATGGATCTATGTAATCAATCTTTTTTTTATAAATTTTTTTAGACAAAATCATTCTCTTATTTTTTTGTTTTGTTGTGCTTTTTTTAATTATAAACTATTATATGGTTTTATTTTTATATACATAGAAAAAAACGAATAACGATTTTATAGTGTCAGAGATCGGTTCGATGTTTAATATCAATAAAAATAATCGATTTTTCTATGTCTACAAATTAATTGCTCGATTAATCGATCTCAGATCGCCATCGCTAAATTGAAAGCGTAACAAACATGTAAACTCACATTTGCATTTATATATTAGTTAAGACTGCGATTATGTTTGTCTAATTTTAAATACGTCAGAACAGATTTCAACTTTACTTTTACTGACAGATAGAGAATTTAGGATAGTATTATTATGTATACATGTTAATAACACAATTTGAAGAATTACACGTAACCCAGAATTACTTCAAATGAATGAGAACACGAGGACTAAGTCGTGTGCATCAACTAGTTCACAATATAACGTAAAACATTGCAATACTAATACAGAACCGTCAGAAAATGAGTCGCTACTTGCCCGTTGTTTTGGTATAAATAAAAGTCTGAAGTTTCTTAGCCGCGTGGGTGTTTTTGCGTGTTAACAAACGATAGCTGAGTTAAACCTCCAGTATTATGTTTCAACGTAAGATACTTTGAAGAGGAAGTAGATTTTGTTAAAATAAGTATGCGGCTTCTAAAAATCTTTTAGCCTAAGAAAGTTGCCATTTTATAGCAGAATTCTGGTTAAGATCTTTCTTTGAAGCCCACAAATAATTAAATCTTACTTGTTGCATATTCATTATTTTTCACAAGATTAGTTTTAGAATTAAATATTGATTTATATCAGTTTCACAAGCTGATAATGCTTCAATGTAGACCAAAGGTAGTGGTTCCCGTCACGAGATGAGTATTTTTCGACAGTCACCATCAACTTATTGACACTACAACCTAATTATCTGTTTTCAAGCATGCGTTTAGTTCGTGCGATCATCTGATGTTAAATAACTATGTAGTTCAAGATGGTAATCCTAGAGGGGGTTGGCTCTCGAGTGCAGATACCAGAGCAACAGGTGTTTGGCGTCAGATATTCAACTTCAGGGTGGTAGCTAGCTAGGCGGACTTACAAAAAGCCCTACCACTATGCAAATATTTAGTAATATATACGAGAATCAAAAACACTTTATTCAATTTAGGCCTTGAGAATACACTTATGAACATCAAAGCTACCACCGGTTTAGAAAACAACCCAGTCATCGAGAAGAACCGGCAAGATACTCGATCCGGTTTATCTTTTCATGATAAATATTTTTACAAACTTAGCTACATTCGTTTTTAGTGGATGAACAGAGAGAGAAGTCATTTCCAGACATCACCGTCGTTCACATATTGATCCACACTATAATAGGTTTTGGATATTAAAACCCGCTTGACATGGCGCTACAACTCATTATCCGGCAAATCGGTAATGTGCTTTGGGACTTTGTTATACAATCTAATTATTATTATTAAATATTATTACTTAAAACCTGTTTCTGGCCTTAGTGAGCCTAGAACATGGAATGATCAATTTGTTGTTACCAGTATAAGTAAGTTGAATATTCATAACCATGAACAAATATATTCTACTATTTAGTGTGAAAAACAAACGCAGTAAAAGGTTAGTAAAGTCTCTCACAGGAGATGGTCGTGTAAATGGGCCTACATACGTCATCTTTCCAACTCATTCAAGACTGTTTTAACCTATCAGAATTCCCGACCGCTCCCCAACGTAACACATCTCTGTTAATTTATTAACGTGTACATACTATTATACGCTATAATATATCAGACTAGTCGTTCCCGCGTCGGCTTCCCCTCGGGGTGTGTTCACACATTTACCGACAAAGATAACGGACAGCGTCACCTTTATCTTGTCTCAGTTGAGAGACAGTACACTTATGTGCCATTTTGGCTACGCTGTGTTACTTCGTGTGAAAATTACCGAACGCTAGGATGTGAAAATATTTCGTATATTTTGTTTTCGCCCTCGCATAATATATCTTTATATGGGCTTTACTGATATGGGCTTTCTTATGAAATAGAGGGTATTTTCCTTCACGTATCTTCAGTATTTATTGCAATGATATTTAACAAGCTCGAGCTAATCTCTATTTACTATTTAAAGACTGATAAGGTAAAAAATTGGCAAATTACGTTGATAGTCGTTTTATCTCCCTTAAAAAGATATTTTGAACTGGTTATGACTCTTTGGTGGCAGTGCCGAAGCTTTTGTGAAGAAATACATCGAGATGAAATCATAGCATGGTTTCAGGGGTTTTCTAAGTACACCTAGCCTAGCGACGCATGACCTCAGTCACACCTGATGTATAGTGAGGACGAGGCCTAGGATAACGCGTTCACGCAGTACATGCTCAGTCACTCTTATTTTGAAGATTGCTACATCATATGCTCCAGGAAAAACAGAGGCAGGCAGCGTATTCCACTCCTTCGTCCAGATGAAGGGTATGTCAACCGCGAATGAATGGAGGTCTGTACGGCATCTGGTAGTCCTGAGGTGAAATGGAGACGGTGGAGTTAGTTGGTGCAGATCTTGTGCACATTCCCCAAAGTGTAGCCGATAAAATACCACAAGACTCTACGTCGATGTTCAAGTGGTTGCAGTTTGGCTACTATCAGTGGTTCGTTACCGACAAGTCTTCGAGGTCTGTGATCGACGGAGTCTAGCAAGCCCAACTGGTATTTGGCAGACCCGTCCCAAAGGTGGCAGCAATACGCCACACACGGCCTTAACTGTGACTTATACAGATTAAGAAGTTGCTCCGGCGTAAAGTATCGCCTCACCCTGACAAGGACCCCCAATTTTTTTGCAGTCATTTTAGCCTTAGCCTCAATAAAACGTCCATAGTTGAGCTTGGCGTTGAAAATGTATCCCGAGGAGCTCGAGGTTACCGGCAACCGGTATGGGTACACCCTGGAGAGTAGGTTTTAGATAGAATAGGCTGCGTTTCATAGAGAACAGACACGCCTGAGTTTTCGTAGCGTTAAACTTAATAAGGTTTGCATCGCCCCAGTCAGATACAAATTTAAGTGCCGAGTTCATGCGGTTGATCATATCTTCTCTTCGCCTGTCGCGTCGCGTCTGTTAGCCCAGGAGATAATTATCAAAATTTATAGTAAACAACAGTGTCATTAAAAAGTATTTAGGTATCATAATTAATATTAATAACGCCTATATATTTAATTAATCAATACAGTACGATGATTGTAGAGCATGTGCTCGAATAACATTTAGTTTTGGTTTCATTAAAATCGGTTCACTATCAAAAGTCATTGTAATTTTAATGACGATGCGACTAAAGTACGAGAGAAAAGTAGACAAGTAAATGGACTTACATACATTCAGATGATTTTATTAGTTATTGTTTTTTTACATTAGATTCCATGCGGACGGAGTCGCGGGTGCAGCTATTATTTAATAAACCGCATGAAAACGATGTAATTTTTTTATTTAGACCTAACTTTTTCAGTTTCTTCGCATATACATTAGATTATCAAGAATAAGAAGAAGAATCAAGGGAAAATGATTAAAAATAAAATAGAACGAAGTATACTAGTTAACTGACCAAAAAATGTACACATTAAGTAAAATTCCAATTCATTGTTACGATTTCTTTGAAATGGTAATTTCTTTACGTACACCGTACTTATTATTCAAATTGCAACTTCACACATCCGGCAATACATTTCAGTACTGCACGAGAGTTCAGAACTTTTATCATTTCCGAACAATCCAGCTATGTTAGGGACATATTTATAATACAGGCCCGCTTCGGGAAGTACTGTAGGGAGTGATTTAGAGAAATTAAGAAAGTTTCCGATAAAGATTAGTACATTAGATTTAATAAATTGACTCACATCTTTATGTATATGTATATATATACATATATAATTCTTCTTCACGTGTCTTTGTGACTGAACTCCTCCTAAACGGCAGATTTCGATGATATGTGTTCAATAATGGTTTAGATAAACAATTAAACCCGGTAGCTGGCGCTGCGCTCTGTCCACCGCCGGGTCCACCTGTATATTATAAAATACCCCCTTCATCGTCATTCTTATTGTTATTTTATGAGGTTTGAGTGTGTTCAATCTTACATTAATGAAACACGTGACAAATCCGTTAAAATTGTCGATGGGCTATTTGTTAAAAATTCGAGAAGCATTATTAGCATAGAATAATGTTGCAATTTCATTTCACTACACTTGTATTCTGACCCAAATTGTTTCCAGTTAAAAATATAAGCTTGTAAAGATAAATAATAACTCGTTTCAGTTTGTAATTTAATGTAATAATATAAATATTATATATTCCACGGTCCCCTTTTTTTTATATATTAATTTCATTACTAGATATTATCGATAATTTTGGTAACATAAATATGATTGTAATAGTAGTAAGCTTTAGAGGTATTTTCACATAAATCACAACGATATCATATTTCTATTAAATTATATATCAAACTTAAAGGGCGTAACAACAAAAACGTAGACAATGTAATTCTATTCCCTGCAATGACTGAATTTACAGTTTTAAAATCGCTCGTCAGACGTCCGATTTCCATTTTATACAATAAAATGAAATGGAATTTATCGACCACTTTGAAAATTCGATGTTTTTCAATTCTTTTATATATTATAGGGGGGGGGGGGGCCAAGATCAGGCGGGTCACCTGATAGTAAGTGATCACCGCCGTCCATATACACCAACAACACCAAGGGAGTCGAAAGTGCGTTCCCAGTATTTTAAAGTAGGCGGGCCTCCGCTGCTCTCACTAACAGAACGAAACGCAACAATGCGAACACTGTTAGTTCACGTGGGTGTTTCTGTGAATCGGGTGGTAGTACCCCGGGCGAGCCGACCCATCCATGCTGAAACCAGTAATAGCCGCAGCGTGGCTCTATTTACTATACTGTTGTATCAATATTATCGTGTCTTCAATTTCGTCGTAATCATATAAATAGCGATAATATTTTAAGAATAAACCGTTTCAAACTTAATCGGGACCCAAACTCTAATTCTTTTAGCCTGAGTACGTTACTGAGTGCGATTATAAATTTAAGTTACCGTGAGTGTAATTCCATTTGCTATATCGTTGCCTTTCTTCGCTTGGCGCCTTTTTATTGCCTTACATAACATTTGTGGATTACTGTTATTGAAGGAGAATGGGATATTTCAAGAAGTCGCTCTCTTTGGTATTTATTCATCTACACGAACCATGAATTTTATTATATAATGGGTAATTTACTTAGTGAATAAAAAAAACAATTTTCAGATAGAGACTACGCAACCTATATCCACGACTATTATAAAACAAAATCGCTTTTTCGCGTCTGTCTGTTTGTTTTTTTAGTTATTTTAAATGACGTAACACGTTTTACTGTCGTTTAGAGAAATTATTGCAGAATGTTTATATATATATATAGTACATGTATATTATATTTATATGCAATAAAGAAAAGTCGATGTATTCGAATGAAGCTGTAAATAGGAGTTTTCAGGCCTTTAAATAGGCAATACTGACTAAATCTTAGTAGGTATATTAAAACAATGTACTACGGAATTGCACATCTTAAAAATGCCTACGGAAATGTCCAAAATGGTATATATTAGAAGCGATGATCGCTTAGTTGATAGCGCGTTCGGACACCGCGTCGACTGACGTGGATTCAAATCCTAGGAACTGAGTCGGAGCGCGCGGTGAAGGAAACCATCATAATGAAATCACAGCTTGGTGGTAGTGCTTTTTTTAAGTACACTTGGCTATCGACCACTCTCAAGTTGAAAATCTGTCCCCAAGCGACTCTATGTTAAGCGTGTTTATCATCTTAGACCACATTATATTTAATATCAGATGAGATCGTGGTCAAACGCTATATCCTACAAAGCATAAAAAATATATATTTATAAAATAATCCATTTTATTTTTCACACATTTAAAAAAAAAATTGATTACTAGAGACGTTATTTTCATCAATATGGGTTCAATCCTTGCCCAATCAAATATTTTAGCTCCACAGAGCATTAAATATAGATCAAAATTGCCCTTTACCATTTCAATGAATATCTTAAAAGATATCTGAGATTTAAAATTACGCGCAATGAATAACAAAGTTATGGGAAGGTTAGTAGTTTCTATGATTATTGAACTGTAAATATTAAAGCCCTAAAATTGGATGTAACTAGTTGAATTAGTTATAACAGCACAGTAACACGTTGCAGATATTGCACTCATCCGAAGCTCGGGCCCTGATTACTATTTTTTTTAACCGACTCCAAAAAAAGGAGGAGGTTATCAATTCGCCTGTATTTTTTTTTTTATGTTGTTACCTCATAACTTTGGACTGGGTGAACCGATTTTGATTATTATTTTTTTATTTGAAAGCTGGTACTTCCCGTGTCGTCCCATTTCAATTTGGTCCAGTTCCGACAACGGCATCCAGTACAAAACCGTATAAGTTTTAAATTTGCATTAAGTATGTATACGACAAATAGAAGAATAACTCAATATCACGCTAACCGATTTCGATGATTCATTTTTTATTGGAAAGGATGTCCTTCAAGGGTAGTTTGATGAGAGTTTGGTTAGGTTCTGATTATGGGATCCGTGACAAAGTAAGAAAACTTTCAAGAAACGAGCCTACTCCTTTCTTAAGGGCCGGCAACGCATCTGTGTTTTCTCTCGTGTCGCAATTGTCCATGGGCGCCCGTGATCACTTACCATCAGGTGACCCGTATGTTCGTTTGCCACCAATATTATAAAAAAAACTCTTCAATTCTTAGGAGCCTATTGTGCTTATGTTCGTTGCTGTGTTGCAACATGACGCAAGCATTGTAATTACATTACTTAAGGTGTATAATGTGTGAAGCGATGGTAGCCGAGTTGGTGGTAGAAACTATCGCGGATTACTGAAAAGGTTGCGTTCGTACCAAACGTTACTTATTGTACAACCAATTGAAACCATATCGCATACCATACCGATAGATACCATACCGCAAAAATGCGCATATTTTAATATACTTAAGGCGGAACGGAGTTCGCGGGCACTGCTAGTAAAATATATTTATGTACACTAAAAATGGAAAAATAAAGTAAATTTTCAAAAAAAAGTATTAACCGACTTCAATATCAATCAAAAACCCATAAGGCACTAAAAAGCTGAAAATAAATAGTTTATCAAATTAAATAAAACATATGAATATGTGTGCTACCTAGAGTTGTATTGGAAGTCGGTGCCAACCAAACCGAAAATCATATCATCTACAGGTACAAAGTTTAAGTCCACTCTCGCGTCTCTGTAATACAAAAATTTTGGTTGGTACCGACTTCCAGTACATCTCTAGGTAGCACACATATTCATATGTTTTATTTAATTTGATAAACTATTTATTTTCAGCTTTTTAGTGCCTTATGGGTTTTTGATTGATATTGAAGTCGGTTAATACTTTTTTTTGAAAATTTATATAAAAATAATATTCCTAAATTTCATAATCGTTTGACCTGGCATTATGAATCTCATTTTTTTTTTTAAACGAATAATGTTTACGGAATATCCATTTAGGTATAACTCGACTATTTATTACAAGTAATATTAATTAAACGTTTAAATTATGATATAATTAATTATAGTTGATTGTAGTTTTGTGTTATAATTTTATTCGAATTAGAAATACTCGTACATACATCAAAATGTATTGAAATATAAGTATGTTCCCATATTATAATTAGATATCATTGTAACCAACATTTTTTGTCATTCTTGCTTTACCCCAACCTGTATTAAGGCCATGACAAACAAAAAACGACCCTCGTCGACTAACCCCATATAACTGAGCCGTTGAAAACTTATTTCCTCTAAGGGGAGAGTCAGGGATTTCCGTAATTTTTTTTACTCTCCTACAAAAATAAAAAGGACGGGGATATAAATTATTGGCTGTAAATAATGAGAGTAATTTCTTCTCAGCTCCTTGTAATAACGAATTGTTTTCACTCAGAACTTTGGCCGGAGGCGGAATGTTTGTTGTTCGATTCCGTTTAATGGAAGACCATTTGCTGAGATTACAGCTTAGTAATACCGATCCGTAATTCGATTTCTCAAAGCCAGGTGGCTTTTTTAGTTACATATATGTCGGGAGATATTCTGATGTAATTTGAGGTGAAATATATTTAATGATAATCCGGCATGCCTCTAAAACGATGAAGAAAAAAATGTTTTAGTTAGTACGAAAATTTTACAAGTAACTTTACGAACTTCCTTTACGAGAATTACGGTAGGTGAATGCTAGCGCGACCCTGTGCTTTCCCACCTACGGTGGCAAATGGTAAAACATGGGGTTTTAGTGACTAGGAGTACCACATAACCTTCTTGCTCCCACATGCGGGAGAGTATCCATGCTGGCTTTCGCCACGTAAAAAAAGGAGTGTATTAGAAAGAAATCCTCACGTAAAAAGCATTATACTTTTATGTATCTGTCCCTCTGCCATTGAGCCGACATCGTTGAAATTACTTCAAGTTTTTGGATATAACTGCTTGTATATATTACTATGAGCTTAAATTTTTTTAATGCGTGTAAGGGGATGATATTTTTTCTCTGCCTTTTCAACTCTTCAAAAACATCTTCTATGATCAATTGTCCCTCATGAACGTACTGTTCTGAAATTATTTTAAAAATAAGCCACGGGCTTCATTTTTTCTATTTATTTTTGGTATATACAGAATAGAAAGCAACTAGAGACGTTTCATTGCCTATCAGTTTAAAAATTTATCGTGAAGAGGTAATAAACAAACAGACAGACAGTTTTACCATTACATTTATTACATTACTAGCTTCTGCCCGCGACTTCGTTCGCGTGGAATAGTTACTTTAGGCTAACGCTAACACGCAGCGGAAACTCTGAAAAGAAAAAAATCTCTCGGTTTTGAAACATTCTTCATTGGTGCCCCGCTCCCACACGTCTTAGCGTGATGGTATATTGCCAATAGCTTTTGGCGATAAATGAGCTATCTAACACTAAAAGAATTTTTCAAATCGGAGCAGTAATTCCTGGGATTAGCGCGTTCAACCATATTAGTTAAAGATTACTAGTCTTTTCTCGTACTTAACTCGAGCTATCATTCAAACTACAATAACTTATGATAGAGAGAACCGATTTTAATGAAACAAAAACAAAGTTACTCCCGAAGATATGCTTTATGATTTATACGTGTTCATACAAACAGACAGACAGACAGACATTTCTAAAAATGATTGAAATGTATTCTATTACTTATTCCAAGACAACTGCAACAATAGTTTTCACGAAAATCAAAAAATGTACAGTCACGTTAGATTTACATTATTATTATATATATAGACTAACTGACCCGTGCAACTTCGTCTGCACCAAATCGGTTATCACCGGTTTCAATTGTATTTGGAAAAACCTAAAACCCGATTGCATACACACATACGGTTTCCAATTTTGAATTCAAACTATCAAGGGACTCACTGAAACTTATACAGAGATGGTATGTGAGAAATCTTTTAAAATAAGCCTAGAACCCGTTCGTAACATCATCTACCGGGTTCAATTAAGATAAAAATTGCCCTACATATATTGGCGGTAATCTAAAAAAAGCTTGAGGGGTCTATGGAACCCCGGTTGGAACGAAGTTCCTTTCCATTTTTTGTAGACATTTACTATACAGTCAGTATAGTTTACATTATAAAATATCAAGTTGATAGAGTTAAACTGTAAATTAATCGATAAAATATATTTATAAAATAAATAATGATAAATTAAACAATGAATAATCAAGTTAATAAATGTTAATTTATCAATAGGTAATCCTTGAGTTGGTTTGCTATTGAAATGAAAGTTTTATGTGTAAATATTACATATACTCTGTCTCTCTTTTTCTCTGTCAGGACACCTGACCTACTGTACATAGTCTCTGCACATACACAATACGTAAAAATAAAATTAAATAATTATCTCTACCATTTACTTTATCATAACTATCTTCTACTTGTATTCAAATTTTTTCACACTCTATTGTATTGAAGAAAAATATAAATATGAAACAGATACGAGCAACGCGTCAACTGTCACTTGCTGTGTGTAACTATTCGTCTAAGAACTAGCAACGGTTCGAGAGCGATTTTAAAAAAGTCCGTTTTTTTATATCTTTATGTTCTTCCGAACAACGTGCGGGTTACTTGGCTGCCGGTAAACGTTGCGTTTATTAGTGCATATCGAACCTTAACAGTCAAAAATATTGGTTTTTAAATAATTTTTAATAATTTTCGAATTAACAATAATGTGTCAGGTGTTATTTTTTGTAAATAAAAAAAGTATGTTCAAACCATGTTAAAATAGCTGTAATTTAAATTTTATATTGTTTAGACATAAAAGAGGGTAAATTAAAAATAATATGTATAGAATAACTAAGCTATAGTTCGGCGCATCACTGGCTGTATGATAAAGATTGCGATAATTGTGGCAGCACCTATTATACACGCATGTATTCAAAAAGGCGTCACTCCCAACTCACATGTTTATGTTTATCGTTTTTTTTTCATTGTTTACGGTGAAATCTTAATATCATAGTAGTTAATAAAATCAAATATGTTCTTTGCAATGGAAAAAACAAAATGGTTAGAAATGAATTATTTTTATTCGGGCATCGGGCACATTATCTGGCAGTGTAAATTCATATTTTTAATAACGTTTAAAAAGAAAGTTTTACTGCAAAAAGTTTCCTAATCAATATTTTTACCTGTAAAGGTGTGATGCGCATTAATAAAGATAACGTTTTGCGGCAACCAGGTATCCTGAACCTTGTTTGGAAGAGCATAACGAAGATATATTAAAGAACCAGCTTTTCTAAAAGTATTGTTCTTCAAACGTTACTGGCTCTTGTACTAAGGTGTCGCAAATAAGTCTTGTTACACTTTTTTCAGTATACCTCCCATCCGCTCAAAGCGTGTAATGCGCAATAAGGAAGTTCGTTCCAATATAGTTTAAATTTATAGCTAATCTGTCTGCTATGTATAGTACAAAGATAATTTACCAAAATCCGTCAAAAATTTCACTAATTATAAATTTTTGACTTTCGTCCGTTATTCTGGAGAAGCTCTTGCGTTTTATGGGACAAAATCTTAAATGTAACCTTGTAATATTAGTTATCCCTGTGTCAAGTTTCGTCAAAATCGGTAAAGAACTTTCAGAGTTATGCGTGTTCACAGGGACAGACCGACAGACGAACAAATAATGTAAAAGGATATTTTTGGCTCCTATATCGATAATAAAGTCTACCCCGATTATAATTTTCAAAAAATATTTAATGTACATATTTGGCCTTGTTACAGTAAGCTGAAGAGTTTGTTTGCTTGAACGCGTTTATCTCAGAAATTACTGCTCCGATTTGAAAAGTGTTAGATTTTCTCATTTATCGAGGCAGGCTGGAGCATAGGGGTGGAGCATCAATGAAGAATGTTCCAAAACAGATGTTCTTTCCGGGTTCGGGGGCTAAAAGTAACTATTACACGCGGACGGAGTCGAGGGTAGTAGCTAGTATGTTATATCGATGTGTAAACTACTACCTTATAAAATTTCGTGAAAATCTGTCTAGTAGTTTTTGCGTAAATTTCTTCTCTTTTATGTTTTCTTAAAAGTAAAATAAACAGACATATAAATGTGTTATATATGTAAAACATAGTCTAAATGTTATACCGATGTATAAGCTACTACCATACCAAATTTAGTCAAAATCCGTCCAGTAGTTTTTGCGTGAATCCTGTACAAACGACAGACAGACAGACAGACCGACAGACAGACAGACCGACAGACAGACAGACAAAAATTTAAAAAAACTATAGACATGTGTTCTGCCATTGATTCTAAGCCCTCCCAGAGTATTTTTTCTTTAAAATATTTAATGTACAGACTCCGTCCCGTTAGCCTTTTATTATATGTATATATAGAGTATAGATTGTTAATAGAGTAATATTATGGAATAATATTATAATATAACATTCATTAAAATCTAACATAATTCACTGTATTCGTAGAGCTACCTTCCATTAGGCTCCTTATACTTATACTCCTACTTATAGTTTAGTTTATAATCTTCCGGTAAACCGCAGCAGAACGTCTACAGAATTTAGTCATACCATAAAGTAATCTTAAAGGATTACCGTGTTTGCCATCTTTGGCGACATTACAATTTAATAGCAGGTGAGTCTGTGTTCAAATGGTTAATCTGTAATTTAAAAAAAACTTGTGACAGTTATAAGGCCTGTCGACAGATGTTAAAACTCAAAACAATGGAATTTGGACTATGTTTTCTTTTGAATTTCTTAAATTAATTATAGTCTGAATTATTTACATTTTATACTTAATATGTAAATTGAGATTATTGTCATTATTCTCTCATTCACATCTATTGACACTCCGGATAATAATCATTAACTTTTTTATACAGTTCATTAATTAATCAAGCATATGATGTTCTGCACAAGCTCAATACAAAATATCAATATTAGATGTACACAGGCCGCTATTCTACGCGTCGCTTGTTTCACGCAAGCCGTGCTACCGCAATATGGTCGGTCACGCTTACTAGCATGTCATAATACGAAATTATATAAAAAAAAATCAGTTATTTTTCGCTTTTTAGTGCCTTATTTGTGTTTCACATCGAAGGCGGTTTATTTTTTTTTGGAAAAAAAAATTATGTCTCCATTTTTAGTGTTCATAAATATATCTGATTTCTAATGGGTATAATAAATCGGTTCTAATTTCACGAAAATACGTAAATGTGAAGTGGGTGAAAATCAAATAAACGATTTTTCACCCCTTAGGAGTTGAATATGTTCTTCAAATTTTTATGAAACCACCTCTAAATATAATCGATACAAATAAAAAAAGAATCATTAAAATCGGTTCATAATTGACGGAGATATCGATTAACATACATAAAAAAAGAATACACACAACCGAACGTAGTAACCTCCTCCTTTTTCGATGTCGGTTAAAAATTATCTCCTGCCAAAAAAACACCGCGTAACGCTCCTAAAAAAGTCTTCACTGCAATTAAATATCTTGTGGTGATAATCGTATTGTTACTGGTCAGATGCCTATGGCCTGTGTGTATCAAGTGCTAACAGACAGCGTCAGCTACTTTTATAAAACGCACCTCGCTAAAATATCAAATGTTATCTCCGCTATTATCTAGAATTGCAATAGTACCCTATACACTAAATATATTCATAACCAATAAAACAGAGTTGAAGAAATACACATATTATTTGATTTCATAGAAAGAAAAACCGCTCCATCTTTTATATCCACTTGGGAATTCATACCTTAGCTGTTAAATATACGATTCATTTTGCATATTCGCATATTATTCGCAATTCACAGATGATATCAGCTTTACTGTTATTTGGATTAAATCAATCTGGTTCATCGACACCATAATGTTTGCTATAGTACTTTTAAACGAGGGTATTAATGCATGATATTATATGATCATATAATGTATTTCCATCATTCATACATATAATAAGAATGTAGATCTAACGTGTTTGTACTTTTTAGATTAGATTAGATTATTGCTAAAAGAATTAATTGTTGCAGGTGTCTTGGATTAAGTAATAAAATACATTCCAATCATTTTTAGAAATGTCTGTCTGTTTGTTTGTTTGTTTGTTTGAACACGCATCACTGTCAAAATACTGCGTTCACCTCGATAAAACCTCACCAATAAAAACACAAAGCATATCCTTGAGTAACATTTAATCTTGGTTTTATTTAAATCGGTTCACTCTATCAAAAGTTATTGTTATTTTAGTGACGACGCGACTTAAGTACGAGAGTAAAGGAGATAAGTAAGTGGACTTAATACATTTAGACGATCTTATTAGTCACTGTTTTATTACATTAAGTTCCACGCGGACGGAGTCGCGGGCACAGCTAGTTTGCTTATATAACCTTAACATAATGGACATATAACTACAAGTGCTCTATACTCGCCTGTATATAATTTATCTCCTTTTCCTTTCTCTTGTCCAACTTCAGAATAATATGTTTCTTCCTTCATGTTGTAAATGAAGATTCAGCTATACCTTCCTGCTGCTTTCGATTCTCCTTGGAATCTGTTTGTTTATAATATCTAGTTTTATTTTTCAGGTATCCACGAATTATAAAAATAAACAATAAATAAATTAAACAAATATAATCATAACAAATATTTTTTTCTTTTCAAAATATGTATTTTGCAGTATTCTCAATTTTATTTAACACTAGCTGTACCCGCAGCTCCGCACGCGTTTTTTTTTAATTTGTATTAAAGTATTATAAAATTGTGAGACTATGTACAATTATAGAAATGCTCTTTAAAAGCAATTGTAAGTACGACATGCACGCCAGATATATATGAGAAAAACTATTATTAGGGGTCTTTATAAATGCAATAGAACCCAAAACAATGATTTTTAGAATTTTTGTCTGTGCGTTTGTGCACGCTAATCTCAGAAACGCCTTATCCGATTTAGATGTGGGTTTCACTGATATATCGTGGTAAGGTTCACTTAACATTTAGTGTTTGTTTCATGTCAATCGGTTCATAAATAAAAAAGTTATGCCAATTTAAAGAATCACGTCGAACATTTGTTAAACTATCTATCTACTGTTCTTTCTCTGTTCAGTAGCATTGACTGCAACTTTACTAAATTTCATTATAATAATGATGGTCTATATAAAATTATGATTACATAATAATAAATATTAGGTAAAAATGATCAGTTTCGGAAAATTAATATAACCAATGTAAGTTGACCTCAGATCTATATCACCAATCATATGAAATTGGGTTCAGCTTAGGCTGGAGGATATAGGTGGTACACGTCTGCGCGGGTATATAAAGCCGCGAGCCGCGCCGCTGCTTGCCACTGAAGAGGACGCCCGGGCTTATACCCGCCGTATATGATACCCACACATCAATGAGCATGTCCAGAATAACAATAGAAGCCTAGAGGGGGAGCGCCGGCTCGCGCAATGTTTTCGCTGCCAGCAGTTCCAGCACTCCTCTCTACAATGCCATCGCCAGATTGCATACGTGCGGTGCGGGGGGCACACCCCGCCCGACTATGTGACCGCCCGAGAGATGAGCCGGTGGCCTGCACCAACTGCGGGGGCGCGCACACGGCTCCAGATCAAATCTCCAGATGATGCTCAGTATTCAAGCGCGAGTTACGGAACCGCGGGCCCAGCTATGGAAATACCACGGTTGTCCAACCAACCGGTGGTGGAGGAGACGGCGCCGACGAACCTCATCGTATTACGTAAAAATAAAGAATCAATTAAAATCTTGCTAAATTTAACATACAGACACTTAATTTTTATTATATGTATAAATTGCAATGGAATCATTTTTTAAATTAAAACAATATTAACAAAATGTTGCCTGAAACGTCTTTATCGCGTAAAACTTATATTTATTTTATAAACCCAATATTTCTAATAATTAGTACACAATATGTTACTATTAGGTTGATAAATTCATTTATTAATATTTACTGAACCGCTAACTCGTCCAGACTTATTTATGTATTTCAAATTAAAAGTAATCAACGTAATAAATAAATGAAATCAAATGTACATTTCTGAAAGCAAATAAAACTTCGAACTTCGAAACGATTCAATTTAATTCGAGTTTGATTGCTCACGTCAAACATAGGTTCGTACTAATTAGGCTTATGTACGATTTAAGCCAGATTAAACCTATCTTATCGTACGGTGGGTAAATATACTGCTGTTTTAATATCGCTTGACAGAATAGCAATCAGAGTACATAGTTCGGGGTCAACCCCTCGATACTTGCAAGGGCATAAGTGTTTTATCATTTTATAACAGAACTAGCTATGTCACGCGTTATATCTGCATAAAATTTTCGCATCCTCGAATAAGTATAACTAAGGTGCAAGAATACTAAAAGTATAACAAATACCTGACGCTTTGCCACATAGCCTGTGAATTACTTCGATCTCTCTTAGTATATACCTTTCTTTTTGTATCACAATTTATACGATATTTGCTCAGCTCTTAATGATCACATCATCATGTTAAATAAACTTCCTCAATAAATAGACCATATAATCAAAATATAT
The DNA here is from genome assembly GCA_015888305.1 of Antheraea pernyi. Classification (NCBI taxonomy): domain Eukaryota; kingdom Metazoa; phylum Arthropoda; class Insecta; order Lepidoptera; family Saturniidae; genus Antheraea; species Antheraea pernyi. The sequence continues at coordinate 735,822 of MU158713.1, forward strand.
TTTTCCAATTCGGACTGATACTTCCAGAGATTATCACGTTGAAGAAAACTGAAAAATAATATAATGCGTATAGTACAATTAGTCTGAAAAAAGTGAGGTAGGATACATGTCGTTCCAGCTAATGCAGGTACTCAACGGACATGTTTGTTTCGGGTGGTACCTGCACAGGATCTCGTGCAGGAGCTGACCGCCATATTCTGTCTGAGTGTGCTGCGTGGGAGGGACATCGCCGCATTCTGGCTGCGGTGGTAGGGGGATAGGGATCTGTCGCTGCCGAGTGTGATTTCGGCCATGCTCAGCAGCGAACTGATGTGGCAAGTGATGGTCTCCTTATGCGAGGAGACCCTCTAAGCAGCCCTCTCCGCCAACGGAGAATCGGCGGGAGGGGGCGGCGATTTGCCCAACTCTTTCCGCCACCGTAGCAGGACCTGAGTGGATGGGCCAGCATCTCCTCATGGCACAGGTCCGGCTGACGAGGGGAGGCAGCTGGTGTATACCCTGTCTGTCTTCCTATTAGGTAGGAGTCCGGCGGTTACCTTCCGTGCCGCCCCAACGAAAATGGTCTCTTGGTACACCGTGGGGTTTTAGTACGTGCGAGTCGGACATAAGTGACATAACCCACTCTTTCCCGGGAGGGTGAGTATCCATAATGGATTTCCCTAAGTCACAAAAAAGGGTACAGCGGGATACATCTCACTCAAGACTTGGAGCAACCCGACTGAATGAGTACTTCCACCTTACAGAAGATCATAGCCAAATAACGTTTTGTAGCGTTGTGTTCCTGTGGTGAGCAAGGTTCCCAGAGCTCTTGAGGGTACATTGTAAAGGGTTGGCAACGATCGTGTGACACTTTCGGTGTTGTAAACGTCCATACGCTGCGATGATCGCTTGCCATCAGGCAGCCCGCATGCTTGTTTGCCAAAAAAGTAGCGTCTTTAATTCATATATAGGAAAATATTATTGAGTATTAAACAACGATCCTTTTTAAATAAGCTCCAAAATCGAACAAATACTTTCTCCCCTCGCTCCTGCTTCTAAATCCGGCCCCGCCTGGAGCCAGATTAAATTTCGCGAGTATGTAATAAGATTATTCAAATACAACCATTGTTGTTTTAAGGAACGGAAGGATCTTTAATCAAGCATTATATCCAGTCAAATCTTCCTGGATTTTCGAGAATTCTTCGATGAGAATAAATATATTTGTACAATTTATTTTTTAACAATAATTTTCCTTTACATATTACAAAATATATTTAGAAGGCCAACACAAAATTTCGTAAACACAAATACATTTTTTTAAATTTAGATAATAAACTTAATATTTGTTTAAGACTTCACGATACAATGAAGATCGTTGTTTGAGTACTTAATACTTATGCACAAAAACTATCACCAGACTCGTAAAATTGATACCTTAGTTAATTGCACTGAAGTGTAACTACTGGCGTATTTTGCCTTTTGCCTCAATCAAAAGACAAAGCAGAGATAGTGTGCGGATCCATTCGATTATGTAATCAGACTCGTCGTATATTTCTGAGTCTTTTTTAAACTATCTTTAAGCCACGATGTAACCTCGCGTAAGCAAATATATAACGAAATTTGATAATTTTTTAAACTCTATGTGTATTAAGTCGTTTGTGCACAAATAGATAGCTCTGTACAATATCTTGACACAGCTGTATCGTGATGTCAAGAGGATCACCAAATTAATGACTTTACTGGTGCTTGTTTACATCATCGGGTTTCCACATCCCACCTACTTTGGGCTTTATTTATCCAGTTACTTAATAAGGGTTGCTAACATCCTGTCGACATCATTACATACAATATTATCATTAAAAATCAAGTCCAAAAATATCGCAGTATAATTAGAATTTATTCGACGATTCTGTTAGCCCTGTATGACATTATTGTTCTTTATGACACTGACATGTAATTTTATTTGCATTTATTTTTCTATTATAGTTTTCCTATTTTATATTTTTATAATGGTTTATTATATCTAATATTGTATTACTATTAGTGAGAAAACTCTGAAACCACGAACCCTGAAAAAAAACTAGAAAATGCAGTTCTCGGGAATAGTCTAAAGTTGGATAGTTTTCCGTTACATAAAAATGGCAATATAACAAGCAAACCATAATCTTCAAGAACTTCGTTTTTAACCGGAATGAACAATTGTAAGGCTAAAAGAGCCCATCAGACTTCGCAACTATATAATAATAATCATAAATACAGTGGTACAACAAAATAATCCCAAGGAGGGTTGATGTCAGGCAGGCGGCCGATCGTAAAATTAAGCCAAATCATATACCACAACATGAGAAACATGTTGTACCGACCCTACTTATGTGGGATAAGGGTAAGAAGAAGAAGAAGATTCTGTTAGCCCTGTCAATGCCCTAACAATACGACTTTATTGTAGACTCAGCGAAAATCCTTGCTTTAACTCAGTAACTCAGGCGTAGTTAACTGCGTCGGCTCATTGCGTTAACTCAAAATTGCGCCATGCCGCAACAAAATGAAATAATGAATAATATCGGACACGATTACTCTTGACTGTGTTTATTAAGGTTTTGTACGTGTTATGTATAACTCCTATGTCCTGCGCTGTGCGCCAATGCATTTTGAAGAAGCGAGTTAACGAATCGAGCGCAGTGAACTGAGTTGGCACAATTGCTCGGCACAGCGCACTGTTACACATCTCTACTTTATTGTTAAATTATTATATTGTTTTATATATTTTATCTATCTAAATTTTTGAGTATTTTGTGTTTTCTCAATTATAATTTCGTCATTACTGTTTAACCACTATGGAAAAGCGTAACGCATACAGCCTACTCTGAGAAGTCCTCTTATCTATATATTAATACGTGAAGCCTAAACTTTGTGTCCCTTTTTAACGGAATTGGGCGAACGGATGAACGTGAAATTTGGCATAGTTAAAGTTTATATGGAGGAGAAGTGCAGAAAGCTATTTATTTTATATAAAATGCATTAGAAGTACATTAAATTAATTAAAATATGCATTACTCACACTAATGCTTCAATTTTACACAACATATACATATATGTAAATAAAAAAGACAATTTGACACCCGTCAATAAAGAACTTCAAAAAAGGTTGCGAAAGAGGTTGCTATGTTCGACTGTATGTATTATTTTACTATTACGTTCCAATTACCCTTTTTCATTCTACATTCAAAAATGATATTAAACCTAATAAAATTCAAACTTAAAAAAATCAATGAACTATGGTCGAATGTCGACCTATGGGCGCCCACTAGTAATATGTAAATAAGTGATGTCAAATTTGATTCAGCCGTTTTGGAATTTGTCCGGTACAAACAACTTCATTTACTACTTGCAAACGCCCGCAGCTTCGAATGCGTTTGTATCTTTAATTCTTTATAAATGGTGACCCCATATCTTATTGTAACTCGAACAGTTTACGTAGCGCGCGACGAAAAATCTCTTAGATATCAGAAATTTTTAAAACCAGCTTAATACTTATCGTTATATTTTGTCGAATTTAAAGAATATATTATAATTTATAACATATGTATGTATTTATTTACAATAATCGTGGATAATGCAACAGTCCGATGAATAATATGTTGTATTTAAACAATAATAAAAATGAGCATAAAAGACTGAGTCGTGGTGGCCTAGTGGTTTTAGCGGTGGAATATTATTTCGATGTCCGCAGGTTCGAACGCCGGCATGTACCAACATTTTTTTCGGAATTCGCGTACATTTACTAATTTAAATTGGTAACACTATCGGCTGACGGTGAAGGAAAATACCTACACGAAACCGGAACCTGAGAAATGTTCTTGTAGTACTACTGTATGTGGGAAAAATATAGAACTATGGATTTTCTCAGACTTTGAAATCGCTAATACGTCGTGGATTGGCGTGGTGATTACGCCCAAACCTTCCTTCGGGAAGAAGCCTATGGCCCTGCAGTGGGTCTCTTACAGGCTGATGATGATGATACAAGACTAAAAACGTACAACGTTTATACAAACAACATCGATTCAACTTACACTATTAATTATATTGAAAAATTAAATTATGTAACATTACGTACTGATAAATATTTGAAAAAAAAAAACAAAAATACAATAAGAATAAATGAAGATCTGAAAATGGATTCATCTATAGAAACTTAAATTAACGTATGGAAAAGAAAACAAGATGGCAAATCAAGAATATTGAAATATTAATTAGTGAATGTTGTTTATTTAAATAGTCATGAATATAAAATGAGTTTTTTTTTTATATCATAGGAGGCAAACGAGGCACTTGATGTTAAGTGATCACCACCGTCCATAGACATTTGCAACACCAAGGGAGTCGCAAGTGCGTTGCCAGCCTATGTTTGGGGGAGGGGAGGGGAGAGGGACAGGGTAGGGGGGCCTCCGGCGCTCTCACTTACCGAATGAAACGCAACAATGCAAGCACTGTTACTTCACGTCGGTTTTCTATGAGAGGATGGTAGTACCCCGGATGAGCCGACCCATTCATGCCGAAACCAGTAATAGCTTCAGCGTGGCTCTACCACCTACAAACTGTTTAATTGTCGTCTTGAATTTAAAAGCTCGATGGTCGAATATGTCTAATGAGATGTGCTTGGATGCGAGCTCATCGTCCAACGAGTCATACGTACAATTGGATTGTAGTAAGAAGTAATATTCTTCTAAGTTTTTAGGATAAATTATATCGGTGTTATTACAAAAAAGTTAATTACGTATTGAACCCTGGCTTTAAAAACGTCTCATATTAAATGCACCGTGGTCGCTGAATGTTCGCCATCTTGCTCTTTTGTCTCGCTTTGGTTACGTTAGGTTAGACTTGTGAAAAAAGGATAACGCGAACTTGCCTCGGCCGAGCGCGGTGCATTTATTATGAAACCTTTTTAAACCAAGTATTTAATACGTATTTAACTTTTTTGTAATAACAGGGTTAAAGTTTATTCTGATATGTAAGCTATTATTACTGTTAAGTTTCAATAAAATCCGTTTAGAAGTTTTTACTTGAATAAGTAATTTTATCATTTGTAATATTACTAGCTGACCCAGCTGTACTTTGCTGTGGCTCAGTTATTACATGTTAAATTGAATAAAGCACGTGCACTATAAAATAAACTGGAGTTGAAAAAGAAATTCAAAAGTGTCGCCATCTATGAGATATCGATTACACTCAATCCTACAGTTTTCTGTCGACAAACTAATTTAAAGCACCATCTGTTCGAAACTGGTGAAACTTACAATTAATAACAATAATCAACATTGACAATCATTTCATTTATAATTGAAATATATCAAACCCATAAATTGAAATGTAAATTATCCTATCTCTCAATTTGGACCAAATTATACATAAATGCCAACGTTTTGTGAAGATCGGTTGAGTAATTTCGGAGTTTATCGTGGACAAACATCATGACACTGAATACTTTTATATATTTAGATTGATTTAGGATAACTCAGTAAATAATTGAAATTGCCGATATAAATACGTGTATTATAAAAAAATTATGGTCGACGGATAAAAATATAATGATTTCCCTTCAAAGATTAAGAACGTTACCTTTATTTTCTCGCATCAAATAACACATTGTGTGGGTATACGGGAATATATTTTGACTCTTAATATTCATGTTTTGACGGGCTCCAAGCTAGTATATTTTATGTTTCACACAATGAGCTCGTTATCATTACGTTAACGTCATCTAGGGATCCAAATTCCTAAATTTCGTGATGTAGGCGGGTGGTTCGTCGTCACAGTGACGAAAGGAAGTGAAGGTAAGGGAGCAGGAAGACATGCACTGACCTAGTGTTCTTATGCAGCTTGTACAGGATCCACAACACCATACAACTGCCCGGAGCACCTCCAGAGCACACTGATATTCACCTTCACAAGGTCGCGATAAAAGTCTGATATATGGAACTCACATTACACCACCATGCCGACACGGGAAGCGAAATATTATAGGATTTGCCTATAACAGCGATAACATCTCCTGCAAATATAATAGCTCCAGGAGTGCGGGATACAATATGATGAGCGGTTATAATATACTCGTATGTCATGTTGGCGAGAGAGACAATTTTAATTTATTCGGTACATTTTGAAATTCTAATTTTACGATGCAAGTTCACTTATTTTATGATTCCTGTCTACTATCCTAGACTCCATTTAAATTTATTTTCTTTATTTTGTTACTAATATTATTTATTTATTTCTCTTGCAGGCTATATTTACCACCTTTGCCATAAAGCCGTGCAGTGGCTTTCTTTTATCAGGATCCTCTATCCATTTATTCAGCGAGTCTTGTGTCAGGGAGTATCCGATATTACTTTCAAGGTCATTTCTGGACGAGCCGAAGCGTCGACAGTGTATTAAGTTGTGGATCACTGTCTTGGCGGTAGCCGCGTCGCACTCACACGCAGGGCTGTCTTTATGATGGAATCGATGTAGATACCTTGTAGATACAACGTCTACCTTGGGGAGAAAATAGCCGCGTCACTGAACCCGTGGTGGAGGATTCATAGCGCTCCTGCAATTGCTGGACAGTCTCCTGGCGTATGATTTTCTTTGCATACGACAGCGGGTACCGATCGTAGTCGGCCGCGGTCTTCTTGTGTGCAGCCCGTTTCGCTAATTCATCGGCGCGTTTGTTGCCGGCAGTGCTGACATACGCTCGCACCCAGTTTAGGTGAACGGAGCCTCCTTCTGCACGGATCTCCCGAAGGCTACTTTGTGCTGCCAGAGCTAGGCAGTGTGGTGGTACCGCGTAGATCTAGAGTCGCTGCAGATGCTGTCATCCCGGGCTTTTGCCTTTTGGACCGCCTGTATCGCCCGAAGCAGCGCCAAGAGCTCCGCATGAAAAACAGTGCAGTAGGGCTCCAAGCGAGACGTGGAGTACTTGGACTCGTGCCCTTTCTTCCACCATTTCAGAGTGGCTCCTACTCCACCACCAACGTTTGAACCGTCGGTGTAAATAGTGGAGTCGACCTCTGTTGGTTTTGGAGGGGCCTCCAAGCACTCAAAAGTCTCCCCTACACTCTCTACTGGGTGTGGGTATTCGTTGTAGCGAACGGGTTGTTCCAACCCACAGCCCGCCACGATCTCGTCCAGTAGCTCGCCCTTTTTAATACGGTACAACTTGTTCACTTCACTTGCTCAGAGATCCAGTGGGAGCAAGGGAACTGGAAAGGTTTGAAAGTTAGAAGTTTTTGGAATGATAATAGATGGCGTTACCACTGTAAAGTAGGCCTATCGGACACAGTCGTAAAGGCAGGTCAAAGGGAAGGTTTCATTTTAAGCGTATTATCTATTAACAACAATCATTTACATGCCTTAAAAATAAACATAAACATGAAGACACTTTGAGCATTCAGAGCTTTCTGTCTACGAGCGCACACATATTTAATCAGATTTAGGAAATAGGGCGCGTGAGGGATAGACGTATGGAACATAATTACGTGGAAGTACGGATGTTTGGAAAATATTCTCAGGAATTATTAATATACGTCTCTTATATGACGAGTTATAAGTCGTACGCATGAAGTTATACGTTATTACTATGCAAGCCCAACAGAATAAATTCAGTCAGTATATATGTGTTCATCTATTAAAATTTCAATAAGAAATAGCTAATTGTAAATTATTTATAAAGAAATACTAAATTAACGTAAGTTTTAAAAAAATTCAAGCATTCAATATTGAGGTTATACAACCGGCAAAACAGAGTACCTACTCACTTGGACCAATTTCGATACTCGCACAGACACATACATACACACTCATATACGACAGAAAAAGACAGATAGAGAAAGTTAATCGTTTGCGGAGAGCAAAATCGCATTTTCTTACGTGACTATTTTCAACAGTCAATTCCCAGCGCAAGTCGAGTCAAGCAACTTCGTTCCAAAAATCACTTATTCATGATTCGACTACAAGATCACTTCGTATTGGTTTTGCTTTTCTAAGCTTGTTAACTCATTTTAAAAGTCCAGTTACAAAGTGCAAACTCACAAGGGAGGGTTAGCAATATGTTATAACAGAACTACGATGATATTGAGTTTAGATACTTCTGTGACAATTTAACATCACATGGATTTTACTCCTTTATGTTTGACAACACCACCTCCTAATATTAGACAACCATGTGAATTAATATAGTAATGCTAAACATATAGGACTGACTTGCAATTATAATTGCTGGAATACACCTATCGTGCCTTGGTACATTGTTTTTCAACTTGAGGGTGTTAGCTAGCCAGATGGGCATTAGAAATAGCCCTGCAAACATGGTTTCATCACCGATGTTTTCCTTCACCATCGGTTGACTGCAGGATTAATATCGATGGACGCTGTGTTCCAATATAAAGTTATCATCGCTTCAATTTTAAGTTAAAGCCAAGATGACAGACAAACAAAAATGTAAAAAAATTGTACCAAAACCTTCAAATTAAATTAATCAAATATTGACATAGTGTAGGAAGCTGGTGTATTGAACTTTACAGACTCAACCGGATTTAGAACTTCTTGAAGATGTATTATTACTATTTTTTATCTTATCATCAGAATTTACTGACAATTTTGTGACTCATTAGCTTATATTTATTTCATATAAAATTGATTTACCAATAACGTATAGGTTTGTTAAAAAATGTTATGTCGGGCAAATTCATCGCTAACTTCGGTATATTAAGTTAATGAAAAGATATAGTTTGTAAAAACTTCTTATTTATATACTTACTATATAAAATTCAAAATGTGTGCGTGTGCGCGTAATACTGCTGCTCCTAAACAGTTTGACCGATTTTGATCAATTTTTTTAGAAATTCGGTAAAAACATGTAATTCCAAATTTTCTGCCTCTCAGCACCTCCCAATCGTTATTTTTACATATATAATTCTTCTGTCCGTGTGTGAACTGGACTCCTCCGAAACGGCTGGGCAGATTTTGATGAGATTTTTTGTGTGTATTCAGGTGGATTCAAGAATGCTTTAGATTGGACCCGGTAGGTGGCGCTGCGGTTGGCTTTTAGGATATTTTATTTCAAGGTGGGACAACGTCCGCCGGATATACTAGTAATCTATAATTGAATGTTTTTTCAATCTATTTGGTATGAGAACATTTGCCTACCAGCTCCACTAGTATATTTATATAATAACTAAAGATTCGGTTTCTATAGCACTACTTAACTGCACTGTTATTATTTAACAATAGTTGTTGTCATAAACTGCTGTTAATTATTCTGCTGTTGGGTAATTTGCTGTTTCCTATTGTATCATAACTTTGAGTATACGCTCTCCGATTTACACGTAATGGTTGTTGTATACATACCTCAACAACTCCTATATATATTTCGTATCGGATAATATTCTAAACTATTTCAGTTTGATAAGGGAAAAAATAAAACCCTTCCACCTGCATGTGTAAGCGTGTATGCGTGCACGTGTGTGGAGGTGATATGTGTAATGTTGTCGCAGTGATGTAAGATTTTGTGTCACTGTATCGCGCGAGCAGCGTACTCAAGGGCTCCACGCCGAGGGAACGGACCTAGGCTTGAGCTGCTGCCGAGGGGGGCCTAGTCTGGTGTGCGGGAGCGAAATTTACCCCCAGACCACGGCGGCGTGATCTGTGGTTACGCGGGCGTGGGCGTGAGCACGCTCTGTTTAGAGAGACAGGCTGGTACTGATCGTTCACTGCCGTTATTTCATCGGGAGGGTCGGTAAAAATATGTCGCGGACGTCTTTTACAACGCGCAGCGTTTGGTACGGGTTCGTATTTTGCGGCGGATACCACTAACGGACTGGGATGATTCGCGGCTTTTTCAAAATAACTAATCGTAAGTGATTTTACGTACGCCCAGATAGAAGGCATCTCTAGGTCCCTATGTAGATCAACTCTCCGGACGTACCACGGGGCACCGGTCACTTTACGTAAAACGCGGTTTTGAAGAACCTGCAACTTATGAAAATTATCTTTCGACATATGCGCAAAAACGGGACTGCTATATGTCATCACGGGACGAATACACGTCTTATACAAAGTGAGCTTGTGTCTGAGGGACATCTTACTCCTATGACAAAGCAACGGATGGAGGCGACCCAAAACCATAGCGGCTTTGTTTCGTACTCTATCTATATGTGACTCGAAATTTAAACGTTTATCTAATGTAACACCGAGATATTTGACCTCGTCGGCCCAAGGTATATCGGTTCCGTATAGCCTGATGGGCTTCTCCATACGCTTGGTATTAGTAAAATGTTTGTGTACCGGCGTAATAGGTACAATGAGACCTCTGTTTGTGACAGAAAAAGACTGGCCGTACACGTAGTGTTCGTACGAAAAAGGTGGTAAAAGCAGTAAGGGAAAGAATTCGAAGAAATCCTGTCCGAAAGCAAAAGATTTTATCTCGGGAGATGAAGACAGCAGCTAGAACCATGTCGCATATTTTAAAAGATGAGTTAGGACTTGCAGCCTTAGCCGGACCTGAGGGGGTGGGCCGGGGGGCCCATCTCCTCATTGCACAGGTTCGGCGGACGAGGGGGGGCAGTCGGTGTGTGCCCGGTCTGTCCCTCTATAGGTAGGAGCCCGGCGGTCACCTTCCGCCGGGCGGACCGTGGGGGCGGCTCTACAAGGTTGATTAGCTTGTTCGATCCCTTGCCGCCCCCACAAAACGGTCTGTCGGTACACCGTGGGGTTTTAGTCCGTGCGACTCGGACATAACCCACCCTCTCCCCCGGGAGGGTGGCGTATCCATAAGGGATTTCCCCACGTTAAAAAAAAAAAAAAAGGACTTGCAGCCTATAATAGACGTACTGGTCATTTCTTAACTGATAATTAAGAATAGAATGCTAAAATCGATCTAGGAAGCTTCCCAATTAGTCGACACAGTGCAACGTGGGCACTATCCGACTTTAGTGATGGTTTGGTGGCATATTAACTATGAAGGAGTAACTGAGCCATACTTTTGTGAGAAAGGTATCAAAACATCGGCACAAATGTATCAAGACAAGAGAGGGAGAGAGAGAAATGAAACCTATAGCACATTATTTCTGTTGAATCGTAGTGACTGCCGCGGACTTTTAAAACTTATGTGTTGTGTATTATTAATATTGTTAATAGATATTATAATATAAAAGATTACCACTTCTATAGTGTATTCATCTCATTCTCTTAAAAATTAATCATAATACTAAGTTTCACTTCTATCGCGTGTGAACTGACACTCGAGTTTTTAGTATTTTATTACACATTGTATAAGACTAATGAATGTTTTACATTGTAAGTCTTGAAATAAAGACTATCTCCAAAATAAACCGTGAGAAATGAAATTACTTGTAGATATTTTTATATAAAACGATTAATAACGCGCCTTCAGAAATAAAATAGCAATATCTTATAGATGCATCCTCATAATTCGTATGACCTTCACAAATTGATAGCACAATACTAATACTAATTTTATTTGTTTCATACTATTATCAGATTACATAAATGGAAAGTACCGAATGGTATTCGTGTATGTCGGTACTTACATATATTTCTTTGATGTTAACGATTTTGTTAATTTTACTTGTCTCCATAAAATTAATTCATTGAGTTATATCAATCAATTCTAAATCCGTACCTGACAGAATCCTGATCTACAAGTCAATACTATGCCGCCCCCAATGGAATTCAATCAGAACAGACGTACCTATTCAGCAATTCGGTAGAATAAATATTGACTAAAGGGAAACATATCAACTGGGGAGATCGTTAAAAAGTCGTTTACGTAAATCTCGTATCGGCTTTCATTTAAAACGTTACTTCTGGCCGCGCCTTATCACCAATTCGTTTAAAATAGTGAATGCGTTCAATATTAGGAGTGAAAACTTCTTTATTATAATATTTTTTGGCAAGAGGTACACTTGTAACTTCGCGTCATGACGTGCTAGTAAGCGTGACCGACCGTTTTGCGTCGCAAATGCGACGCGTAGTATAGCGACCTGTGTACATCTTATATTGACATTTTGTACTGAGATTATGTAGCCTATCATACGCCTGAATAATTAATAAACTAAAAAAAATAAAATATATAAAATATATAATTATTACTCGGAGTTCCAATAGATGTGAAAGAGAAACTAATGATAATAACTTCAATTTACCAATTACGAAATTTAAATAATTCATACTATAATTGATTTAAAAATGTAAAAGAGAATACATTTATTCCATTGTTTTGAGGTTTCACTTCAGTCAATAGTTCTTATGACTACTTGTACACTTTTTTTACATAACCTCCACTTCGTAGTTGGAAATATGAGCCTTAAATACAGGCCTTAATATCACTGAGCAATTTTAGTGAACCATTAGACCGCTTTCTGTAGAGTAACTCTATTGTTAAGCCTATATTGCCCGTCCTAGCTTTAAATGGTTATATCTTTTGAAGCCTAGTCTTAACCTATTTAAATTTTCCCTTAATTTAAATTATGTTCCGTACTTTAATGAATAATACAGGTGCCAAATTGATTATGTGCGTTAGTTCATAACGTTTTAGCGGTATCTTAGTTTGTCATGTAGGGGCTTTTGTATTTTATTCACAGTTTGTAATATCGGCGGCATTTTACATAATATGGGTCAGTTATTATGTACAAGTGAAATGGATGGATAATAATACCACGGAGCATGAATTCTAAGATGCCACAAGAACTCCATGGAAAGCTCTAACAAGGGGGGCAGCATCAAAATCAAAATGTCCTTTATTGAATTTAGGCCCTGAGAAAGCGCTTACGAACGACAAAGCTATCACCAGTTCGGAAAACAACTCAGTCATCGAGAAGAACTGGCAAGAAACTCGATCTGGTTCATCTCTTCATGTTATATATTTATTTAAACATAAATAGTTACATTCGTTATTAGTGGATGCACACCGAGGAGCATCATTTCTGTATCAAAAGTTATTGTAGTTTTAATGACGACGCGGCGTAAGTACGAGAGAAAAGTAGACAATGAGATGGACTTAATACATTCAGATGACTTTATTAATCACTGTTTGTTACATAAGCTTCCACGCAGACGAATTTTTTTCTCGAACTGACTACGTTATTGACCTAACAAGGTCTTATCAGCTTCACCGGACTACAGAGTCGATGGCACTGCTATTTAGAATAAAATACTGTTAAAATATTACGTAGTTTCCATCCAACAGAATGTAGAAGATAGGATATTTAATGTAAATTAATAACAACAACCATATATTGTTCGATAATAAAATGATAGCGTGTTAATTTTTTGAACAGCGCCATCTAGTGGCAACAATAAAAATGTGTTAACAAACGTGAAATGTGGTGTGATTGGTACAAATCCGTACAATTACTAGTTTATACCCGCAGTTTATACATGTGTTTGTTAATATTTATTTGAGTTACAGTACTAAATATATATTAATACCAAAATATATCTAATAATAGAAAAGGTATCGTACTCTTTATTTATCTGTTATTTTGTCTATAAAGAAGTGTATGACATAATATTGTATAATCTGTGGTGTTTATGTTAAAAAGATGTTTTTAGAAAAGTGTTCAGATTTGGTGTTTAAATAAGTGGTTAAAAGAGAGTGATATCTATAGAAAATCAGCTTTAATGTCGTTTCTAATTGTGTTTCAGAAACTCAATACTGTTTGATTTCATATCATTTCCTGAATCAACAAATAAGTCTTATATACACATAACAATTTTCATGAGAACTGGTTGAACGGTATAGAAGTTAATGTAACGCCACCTAGTGGAAAGTTGTAATAAAAATTTCTCCATGCCAAATATGTACATTAGTTCCTTTTGACACAAAAAAAATTTATAGTGCCAATTTTAGATACAGGTCATAAAAGTAGCGTAGCGTTTCTTTATTTGTTAAAAGTAATCTGTAGAACTACCGATGCGATTCTGAAAATCCGTAATTGTATTTGACTATATATTGGTTAACAAACTACAGTAATTTAAAACGAATACTTATGTAAATACACCACATTTTAAAGCGAACTGAATATCATACATTTTCCGCGTTTAATTAATTGCATTGCATGACATATTTCAGGTTTACTTCAGATTTTTGGACGAAGTTACTTATCGTGGCTTGCGGTAGGAGTTGACTGATCTCGTCACGTAAGGATAAGGCGTTATGCTCACTCCATGCGACTCTCTCTCTCTCTCTCTCTTTCTACACACACAAGAGTGGGCGGAGATTGACTTTCGAGCAGTCGAGCTTTATGCATGGCCTTTTATATAACCTCATTACAGAAGGCGTGGAAATTGAAGTAACAATTATCTTTATTCAGTTTTTTTTTATGGTTTACTATTCACTACTTTATAACGTTTTTTTTTAAATCAGTATTTTCCGAAAATTTTAAATGAAACTTTTTGATTCTACTCTTTACCTTAAGGAATTTCGTTCCTGACAGGGGTTTATTTATTTATTTAATAGGTTTACAATAATTGTTACATCGGCTTATTCTAAACACAAAATTATTACTTTAATTATTAACTATGATGTACAATTTCTTAAGTAAACACAACTTGCATAGTACACATTAATTAAAAGTGAAGACATTACCATGTTATAACATAAACTGAATTAAAACGAAAAATTATGTATGTTAGCAATTCTTATACCTGATTAAATATTTAAATTTTGATAATGTTAAACCAAATATATCTAAGTTGTTGTACTTTTTCTTTTGTTACTTATTCTGGACACTGGAGAATTTTTACCTAAAACAGTTTTTCTAAAAGGAGAATTGAAAAGGTTAATAGTATGACGAGGATATCTAGAAGGAATGCGAAATCCAAACATGCTCAGTAATTCAGTTCTATCTATATAATTGTTGAAGAGCTTAAACAAAAAAACTAAATCAAGAATGTTTCTACGCTCTTCCAGGGTTTCAATTTTGAATTGCTTTAATATATTACGATAGCTAAAGTCTCTTTTCTTGGTACCTAAGGAATAAGCTAAGTGCCTAGCAAACCGTTTTTGTATTCGTTCTAAACGCAAAGTATGTGTTGCGTAATGTGGACGCCATACTACTGCACAATATTCTAAGGTGCTTCTTACTAACTATTATATATAGAAATCTTAGTTTTAGGATCTTGAAATCGTTTAGAATTACGAATAACGAAGCCCAGTATTCTACTTGCTTTTGTAGTTAGATTCTCCAAATGAGGTAAAAAGGAAAGTTTACGGTCTAATAACACTCCTAGATCGCGTACGAGGTCTTTTGTTTCTAAGATCGTCCCGTGCATATTATATTGAAAATAATTCACTATATGTTTACGCGTAAATATCATGTGTATGCATTTGTTTATATTGAGCTTCATGTCATTTTTGACGCACCAATCAGTAAGGTTATTTATGTCCTGTTGTAGTAATTCTGCGTCATTCTGTGACTCTATTGCACGGGCTATTTTCAGATCATCTGCGAACAGGAATGGGGTAGAATGAATTAAGTTTTGTGGCAGATCGTTGATGAATATATTAAATAAAACCGGACCTAAATGTGAGCCTTGCGGAATACCTGACGAAATTTTAAATGACTTGGACGTATACCCATTTACAACAACATTGAATGTGCGATTTTCTAGATATGAGCTTAGCCATTTGAGGATTGATCCACCAAAACCGTAGGCTGTAAGTTTTTGGAGAAGTAGTTGTCAAAAGCCTTCGCGAGATCTGTATAAATTACATCAACTTGTTTATTTATATCTTCTTGTTCTTTGATTCTTTGATGGTTACATTTTTTCTTCTTTTCTACCTCATAAGGAAGTTATTAAAATTAAATAGATAATTATAGTCGAACGAAACCCAATACATAGCAAATATATAGCACCATCTTAATATTATAAACAACATTTAATCTATTCATATAATTCATAACAATAATAAAAATGAAGTGTCTGTATGTAATATCAAAATATATATTTTTTAATAATTGGGTACGAAAGTATAAACGCTACAAAAAAAAATTTGGCGGTCTGTCTGTCTGTTTGTTCCGGGTAATCTCCGAAATGGCTGGACCGATATTGACAGGAATTTCACTGGCAGATAGATGAAATTATAGCGGACTACATAGGCTAGTCTAAATTAGACTAGCTGTTAGCCATGACTTCGCCCGCAGTACTATATTCAAAACGGTTAGACCAATCTTCACGAAACTTTCATTGACAGATATCTATCTTTATAAAAAGTAATTCAAGTGATTTTAATGTATACTAGCTGTTAACCGTAGCCTCGCCCGTAGTGCTATCTCCAAAACGGTTCGACCGATCAACTCATTCTTTATTTTTAATCAGAGAAATTTTTATCAACTTATTGTTTACAATTCGACATTATAATTATTAATAACTTTAATGATATAGAGGTCTTAGATTATAAACGTATTACGTAAAGAGTTCCTTAATACAATTTGTTGTGGAACAGACAAGCGTTTATTTTTTGTGTAGTCACAAAATCTTAATTATAACGGCAATGTATATTCAATGTAATATAAATGTAAATCTTTATAATAATATTTTAAGTTATGGTTTCATTAGTTCCGTATCCAATGTAAGTGAGCACTGAGGTAGTTATATTGTGGGTTAAGGTTCCAAATATATTGCTGATGACAAACTTCATTTGGCACGCTGTTAGTATTTATATATCTAATGTACACGTTACATGTTACTGTAAGTGGCGTGCGTGTCGTACTTGCAATTGCTTTTAAACAGCATTTCTATAATTGGACATAGTCTCACAATTTTATAATTATTTAATACGAATAAAAAAAACGCGCGCGGAGCAGCGGGTACAGCAGTAGTAATTCATAAAATTGAAGTGGGCTGTTGTTTATACGAGTTAGTAACCAAAATGGCTGAAGTGAATTGGACGAGAATTTTAGTTACGGATCTTCCATTCCTACGAATTAGGCAGTGATAACAAAGTTGCAATTTTACAAAAGACAGTCTACAATTTGTAGCAAAAAAGAACAAAACAATTTTTTCAAAAGCGAAGTCACCAACACCAACTTGTAGAGAAAAGTCAAAGGCTAAAGCTTTCAACTAACCGTAACAATAACTACCAATTAAAGACACAATGTCGGTCCGTGTACAATATCGTTTAATTGATTATATAAAAAAGTTTACTCACGGTCTATCGAGATATCGGTGATTCTGATTCCGTAATTACATTTTTTTAAATTAAATAAAAAAACTCGTAGATCTTTCAATCTCAGATTCTTTGTAAAACCTCAAGGGTCGTTGAAAAAGTTAATTTTAGTCGTAAAACCGCGTTGAAATTGCTTAATCTTTATTATACAGACTATATTATTATTCGCTATTATTTTATAATAAAAAAAAATTGTGTGGTATTATGCAAGTGAAACTTTTTTTTACAATTCGTAGGCATTTAACTAAATATTTTCGGAAAATTGTCGGAATTAGGGTATTAAATCGTAACTTAATAATTGGAAAGTGACAATGGGATCAATATTAGACAAGATAACTATACATTTTAATTTCCATCTGCATATTAGAGTACGGAATACATTATAAATACAATCATTCAGATGATAGACACGTGTTAAAAACTGACCACAGTATTTATTTAAAGCATTGAATCATTTGGAAATTGAGCCATGGGCGCCGCTATATTGGCCTTGTCTGTTCTGCCGAACACCTTTCACTTTACCCCTACTCCCTGGCCGCGCGTCGACTGTTATGCGACATATAATACGATGGAAAAAAAGTTTCTCGTATCGTATCTATTTCTTATGGATTATTTTGTAAAAAAAAATTACAGTTCCATTCTAGTATTCGCCAATAAATGATGCCTTTGTTCATGTTTGAAAATCATACAAAATCTTACTCTAGAGACTGATATTCGATACCCTATTCTATCGTAGGAATAGTTTGATGTCATACCTGCTTTCTGGTCGAGGTGTCGAGCCGCAGTATTCTTGATACTGAATATCCAAGGCGCTGGTTGTTTGGTCCGTGTACAGGACGATCGGTAGGGTAGGGTTTTTTCGCGAATATTTAAGTTTTGGGGCTCATAAAAGAGCCAGGAGAAAATATATATATATATATATATATATACAGCTTCACCGAACTACTAAGGCAAGCGCTTAAGGCACTCAGCTGATTTTATTTGACAACTAGCTCAAGGGTGCACGGTACACAGGCTTGAGCCACTGCCTGGTCTGGTCTGGTGTGTGAGAGCGAAATTTACCCACAGCGGCGTGATCTGTGGTTAGACTGTTTGGAGAGACAGGCTGATACTGATCGTTCGCTGCCGTTATACCATGCGGAAGATCGGTAAGAATATGTCGCGGACGTCTTATGTGGCGCGCAGCGTTAGGTATGGTTTCGTAACTTGCGGCGGATACCACTAATGGACTGGGATGTCTCGCGGCTTTTTCAAAGTAATTAGTGGTGAGTGATTTTACATAGGCCCAGATAGTCGACATATCCAGATTCCTGTGGAGATCGACGTACCATGGGACACCGGTCACTTTACGTAAGACGCGGTTTTGGAGAACCTGCAACTTATGAAAGTTGTTTTTTGACGTATGTGCGAAAACGGGACAGCTATATGTCATAACGGGACGGATACACGTCTTATGCAAAATGAGCTTGTGTCTGAGGGATATCTTATTCCTATGACAAAGCAAAGGATGGAGGCGACCCAAGACTATAGCCGCTTTGTTTCGTACTCTTTCTATATGTGAATCAAAGTTTAGATGTCTATCTAATGTAACTCCGAGATATTTGACCTCTTCGACCTAAGGGATATCGGTTCCGTATGATGGGCTCAAGGTTATTACTACGTCGTAAAGGATCGAAAAGTATCGCGGCGCTCTTATCAAGAATTAACTTCTATGAGATTGTAGTCAAATGCTATACCTATAGAGTATTAAAAACTGTTTTATTATATATTCTAAAATTTACATTATAATGTTTAATTAAGGTTACTTGAAGTCCAACAGCTGCAACAATAATTTGTGCAATGCCGCATGACGAATTCTAACGAAGCGATACACATAGCGGCGGACATTGGTTTAACGTATCCATGATGACAAAGAAGATTGAAATGCAATGAAAATCTAACACTAATCAATAAACCAATGACTAGCTTTGGTAAAAAAGTTCCATCTTTTTAAAATAAAATTAATTTGAAATTAGAATTCTTAGCCAAACAAAAATTATTTTGATTTGAAATGGCCAGTACTGCAGAACGGCAATTTCATAGGTAAAGACCTATTAT
>MU158713.1:761358-786374 GCA_015888305.1 Antheraea pernyi
AGGGAGTGGGGCTCTCTGACGTTCCGACTGGTGCAGGTACTCACTGGACACGGTTGTTTCGGGTGGTACCTGCACCGGATCGCACGCAGGGAGCCGACGGCCGCCTGCCACGAGTGCGGCGCTGACGAAGATACCGCGCAGCACACTCTGTCTGAGTGTGCTGCGTGGGGGGAGCAACGCCGCCTCCTGGCGGCGGCGGTAGGACCGAACTTATCGCTGCCGAGCGTGGTTTCGGCCATGCTCGGCAGCGAACAGGCTTGGCGAGCGATGGCCTCCTTCGCGAGGAGGTCATCTCGCAGAAGGAGGAGGCGGAGAGGGCCCGCGAGGCAGACCCTCTAAGTGGCCGTTTCCGCCAAATGAGGACAGGCAGGAGGAGAAGGCGCTTTGCCCAACTCCTCCTGCCACCGTAGCCGGACCTGAGGGGATGGGTCGGGGGGGCCATCTCCTCATTGCACAGGTCCGGCGGACGAGGGGGGGCAGCCGGTGTGTACCCGGTCTGTCCCTCTATAGGTAGGAGCCCGGCGGTCACCTTCCGCCGGGCGGACCGTGGGGGCGGCTTTACAAGGTTGATTAGCTTGAACGATCCCTTGCCGCCTCCACAAAACGGTCTGTCGGTACACCGTGGGGTTTTAGTCCGTGCGACTCGGACATAACCCACCCTCTCCCCGGGAGGGTGGCGTATCCATAAGGGATTTCCCCACGTTAAAAAAAAAAGGTTAGTTTAGTATATTAACAGCAATATTTTATTTAAACAAGCTCAGGCCTTTCAAGTATTAAGCCCTAAAGAGAGGTAGAGCAGGCAAAAAAGATCATAGTAGAATTAAAGATCAGGTGAAAAATGAGTACTTCAAAAGAATAAAATGCATTACTAACACACATCTTAGCGCGAGAAACCTCATAACGGCCATCAACACTTATGCCACACCAGTTCTTTTATACACGTTTGGAATAATAAACTACAAAACTAGTGATTTAAATAAAATAGCTATTAAAACAAGGAAGTTACTTACTTTGAATAAAGCCCAACAGCAAAAAGTGGACATTGACAGGTTATATCTACCCATAGAAGAAGGAGGCAGTGGACTTATAAATATAGAAAAGATGCACAAAAGACAGATTATCAAATTTAGGCAATATTTAAACAATGAACAGGACCATATCATAAAAGCAATAGTTAAACATGATAAACATAGGGATAAATACTCAATACACAAAGATAGTAAAGATAATGCAATAAGCATAGGATTAACCGAAATCAGAAACTACACCGATGATTAAATTAAGAACGCAGCTATAGAAAAAGGCATCAGTAAATGGAAAATGAAACCACTACATGGACAATTTCTTAGGTCAGTTATAGAGAAGTCTACTATAGATCGAGAGTATTCGTTCCGTTGGCTTAAGAAACAAATCGTGCCCCCACATTAGAATCTTCGGTGTTCGCAATACAAGATCAGGCAGTAATTACAAGTTAAATAATAAGGGATATTCTAAAAAAATCTGTTGATGGTAGGTGTCGATTATGCTTAGTAAAAGACGAGACAATACAGCACATATTCTCGGGATGTGAAAAGCTGGCCGGCAGCTACTATGTGAACAGACATAATAACATAGTAAAGTACATTTGGTGGGCACTAGCAAGAAAACACAATTTTGAAATAGATCAGCTATGGTGGAAGATGAATTTGACTCAACCTCAGATAAAGGAAAACAGCTCCGCGAAGCTAATGTGAGAGATACCAGTACACACGGACGTTACGATAACACACAATAGACCAGACAGAATATACATAAATAAGACAGAAAATAAAACCTACCTAATAGACATAACCGTACCATCTGACCACAATATAGGACCAAAAGAAATAGAAAAGCTTAATAAATATCACCCCTTAAAAGTAGAACTAACCCAACTCTGGAATACACACACAGAAACCATCCCCATAGGAATAGGTACAACAGGCATAGTAGCAAAAAGCATACATAGATAAATTAGAAGCAAACATAAACATACACATACTACAAAAACAAGCAACCATACACACATGCACAATAATAAGTAAAGTTTTAGGAGACACCGTGTTCATAAATTCAAGGGAATCCGAACCTCCTCTTCCCTGAAGGATTCAGGGCGGGAGTTAGGAACTAAACCGAGTCAAGAACTCGAGAGAAAACAATTTTTCAAACAAATACAATATGAAAGCTATAATAGAAAAATAAATGCACATAAAATAACATAGAAGAAGATTATAAATTATAATTTTAAATGTAAATAAATATATACAATACGAAAATAATTACTGCGCAATAATATTATAGATAAATAGATGACTACGTAAAAAACACTTGCAAAGCTATAGTTTCCTTCTTAGTTAGTTAGTTAGTTAGTTTCTAGCTATAGCTTCCTGGTACACACACAAGAAGAGAAAAAAGCCCTGATAAACAAGGGCTACGGGGCAGGGGAAGGATCGCGTGTTCTGACAGTCCACGAATCTCAGGGATTGACCTTCAAATCGGTGGTGATCCTGCAAACAAAGGGCAGAAGGATGCAAATCCACGATAGTGTTTCACATGCTATAGTGGCAATATCCAGACACATTCACACCTGTGTCTACTATACCGACGTGACTGATGACGCGGTTAGTAGGTTCATCCATCGGGCCATGGACGCTCCGGCGCGGCATATTGTGGATTATAACTTAAAGATGGCGATAGGGGACCGGAATGAAACCGCCATAAAGGCAATAACGTCAAAAACAGTTAAATAAATATATATATAAAAAATAAAAAAAAACTACCCAATAGATGCTCACAAATACGATTTTTAACATACATATTAAATAAAACTTTAGCAAAAAAATGGTGCGGACCGAGAGTCTGCAGATAAGAAAAAAGAAAAAAAAGCTATAGTTTGTTAATTTTGAGGGTGGACATGAAATATACTTGTATTGATAAGAACAGTACACGATAAACGGTGCATAAAGCGAGATTACACGTCGAGGTGTCGTAGGGAGCAGACGTACTGACCGCTCTCGATTTTATTGTAGAGTATTGTTTTTTATGCTTAATTTTTTATATATGAAATACGCTAAGGATAATTTAAATAAAATATGTAAAACTTTCAATAAGAATATATTAAACATGACCTAATTCGTTAAACGCGAATTGTCACGAATATCAAAGACAATATTCAGACAGAAGCCAAAAATTAGATAAAAAAAGTTACGTCGCCCTTTTTAATCTAATACAGTATTTATCTAAGCGACCTTAAACTTTGATATTCTCAAGTATCAAAGAAAAAGTTTATCTTCATCAGACAGCTTCGCTCCGTTCTAATAATAACTTTTATGTTATTTAAGATTTCCATTCTCTGTGTTCTCAATTTTCATAAGTGTACCTATTCTTCGACCTCTTTATGAGAATCTACTGCGCTTAGTAAAACGATAGTTCTAATCGCAGAATAAACATTTTTGAAGTGAAAACTTCTTTAGGCGCGTTGAGCGGTATTTTTGGGAGGAGATAAAGTTATGATTTTGCGTCGTGACATGCTAGTAAAGCGTGACCCGATTATATTGCGTTTGCTTCGCTTACGTCAGACTAGCGACGCGTAGTATAGTGGCCTGTGTTCGTCTAATACTGATGTTTTGTACTGAGATTGTGCAGCCCGTCATATGTTTTATTAATTAATAAACTGTATAAAAATGTACATAATTATTGTTCGGAGTGCGAGATAGATGTGAAAACCAGATTAATGTTAATAATTTCAATATACAAATTATGAAATTTAAACAATTCTTTCACTATAGTTTATTTAAAAATTCAAAAAAGAACACAGTTATTTCATTGTTTCGAGTTTTTAATAGTTCTTTTGCAATAATTCGTAATTGTCCAAATTTGGATTTCGACTGTACACCGAACATCACCATCAAAATGGCTTTTATTATATGACATATTAGAATAAGTATGTTAAATCGTTTATGCAGCAATAGATGTCGCTATATAGTCTCTTGGTACAACTGTATCACGGTGTCAGAGGAACGTCAAATTACTGACCTTATCAGTACTTGTTTACACAATCGTAATTCTACATCCCAGCCGCTAGGGGGGTTTCTGTACCCAGTTTTAACAATGATTTCTAATTTCTATCATCGTTATCGTTTGATTATCAAAACCCAAATTGTTTGAAATATAGAGTCCAATTAGGAAGGAAATAACATAAAAATATAATAGTTTGTTGTCATTCTAAAATAACGTCTAAAGCCGGCAAACGAGCAGGCGGTTCACGTGATGGTAAGTGATCACGGCCGCCTATGGACATTTGTAATACCAGGGCCATCACCGGAAAAGAGAAGGGGTAGAAACGCATAATTGCAGTCTTCTTCGATGTCGCCAAAGCCTTCGATAAGGTCTGGCATGGGGGGCGCATCCATAAATTATGTAAATCTCACGTACCCGATAAGTTAATTCATATTATCCACGATTATCTCACTGATAGGACTTTCCGCTTTAGAGTGGATGGGGAACTATCCCTGCCCCACCCGATACGCTCAAGTGTGCCATAGGGCTCCATACTTGCGCCCTCGCTCTTCAATCTGTTCATCAGTGACCTACCTCGGTCTAAACGGGTCGAGGTAGGTTGCTATGCTGACGATACCGTTCTTTACACTTCCAGCTTGCGGTCGGACTTTCTTAGGAAGCGCATCGAAAAGGTCAGCCTATCAGGCTGTACGGAACCGATATACCTTGGGACGACGAGGTCAAATATCTCGGTGTTACATTAGATAAACATTTAAATTTCGAGTCACATATAGATAGAGTGCGAAACAAAGCCGCTATGGTCTTGGGTCGCCTCCATCCGTTGCTTTGTCATAGGAGTAAGATGTCCCTCAGACACAAGTTCACTTTGTATAAGACGTGTATCCGCCCCTGATGACATATAGTAGTCCCGTTTTTGGGCATATGTCGAAAGATAATTTTCATAAGTTACAGGTTCTTCAAAACCGCTTTTTACGTAAAGTGACCGGTGCCCCGTGGTACGTCCGGAGAGTTGATCTACATAGGGACCTAAAGATGCCTTCTATCTGGGCGTACGTAAAATCACTTACGATTAGTTATTTTGAAAAAGCCGCGAATCATCCCAGTCCGTTAGTGGTATCCGCCGCAAAATACGAACCCGTACCAAACGCTGCGCGTTGTAAAAGACGTCCGCGACATATTTTTACCGACCCTCCCGATGAAATAACGGCAGTGAACGATCAGTACCAGCCTGTCTCTCCAAACAGAGCGTGCTCACGCCCACGCCCGCGTAACCACAGATCACGCCGCCGTGGTCTGGGGGTAAATTTCGCTCCCGCACACCAGACTAGGCCCCCCTCGGCAGCAGCTCAAGCCTAGGTCCGTTCCCTCGGCGTGGAGCCCTTGAGTACGCTGCTCGCGCGATACAGTGACACAAAATCTTACATCACTGCGACAACATTACTTATATCACCTCCACACACGTCCACGCATACACGCTTACACATGCAAGTGGAAGGGTTTTATTTTTTCCCTTATCAAACTGAAATAGTTTAGAATATTATCCGATACGAAATATATATAAGGGTTGTTGTAGTATGTATGCTTGGTACACATATATGTTTCAACAACTCATATATGTGTGAATAGTTAGCTTAGCTCAAATAGGTCGCGAATTGCATGTATCAGGCAACAGCCAAAGCCGAGGTGTGCCACGCACCCTTGAGCTAGTTGTCAAAATAAAAGCGGCTGAGTACCTTAAACGCTCGCCTTAGTAGTCCGGTGAAGCTGCTAAGACCTTGCTAGGTCAATAGCGTAGTCAGTTCAAAAAAGAAGGGGAAGAAAGTATGAAACTGACAGTCCGACACTGCAACCGAAACACGTCTGGGACATTTCACCGTTGATTTTAGGCGGAGCGTGGTGGCTAGTCAGTAGGGTATAAAACCCTACCACCAAGCAGGAGTACCATCGGAATTAAACCGTGTGGTACAAAACCCTTACGCCATAGCCTCGTCCGTTGATTAGCAGGGCGCACTGCGTTAGTTTAAACTCAACGGTGGATGGAGCCCCTTGCATCGCAAAACGTTGTTTGACGTATTTATTTAAATGGCTTCACCAACGTAGAATACACTGGAAAATCAAAAAACGTATGTTCGATATATACTTATTATAAGAAATATATAAAAATTAAAACTCTAATACACATAAAATACATTAACAAATAGCATTAACATTATTATTGCTTATAAAAAAAATATTTTTTTAATTACATCAATTATTCAAATGTTATGATTAAAATTGGGTACAATATATTTCATAATATCACAAGAAAATTAGATATTATCAGTTTATCATAAAATTATAATCAACATTATATTATCATTAAAATTTAAAATTATAAATTTACAGTAATTGCGTGTGTTATGAATGCATTGAATTATGAAACACCATAATTCTTTTATCAATTTCTAATTTTTAATTGCCACGTCTGTATACAAAATTACTTATTGGCTGATGGTCATATGTTCTTCTTATTGGCAGCTGCGACACAGTCTGGGAACTTACCGGCTGTGAGTCGTGAAATTGAGTAGTCCGGTGAAGCTGTTAAGACCTTGCTTGGTCAATAGCGTAGTCAGTTCGAAAAAAAAAAAAGATTGGGGTGGCGGCGCGCATGATGACTGGGCAGGTAACTCATCTGATGTTCCTGACGACGCATGTACATGGGATAAGAGTACCTGGTTGATGGCTGAACTGCCAATTCTGCCAATCATTCGAATCGTAGGATGTTTTTTTTTATCTATGTGTTTTTTATATTAGTTTCGGATGATTTAAAAAATAATTTAACTATAGATATATTTCAGGACGCATAGTGTCCACCTACGTCTACAAAATGGTCCCACACAACACTTACTCTCTTATTTACATTTGCCATTCTACTAAACTAATATTATACAAACTTTTATACAAATAAACCGAAATTACTTAAATATATTAAACCTGTAAACATATATACTATCAGAACTGCCTAGTTTATTATGTACACAAACAAAATGAACACTTAAATATTTTTATTCGCACTTTTTCAATTCAATTCTGTTGAAAAAAAACGACAAAAAGTAACACTGAAACTATACAATCCGGTGTCAAATGAATATCACCTTTATTTCTACAACATAAAGTCAAAGTTATATTGAATATTTTGTAACCAATGAAGTTGAAGCTATTACTGTTTCAGCATGAATGGGTCGGCTCGACTGGGGTAGTTCCACCCTCTCAGAGAAAACCGACGTGAAGTAACAGTGCTTGCGTTTGTTGCGATTCGTTCGGTCAGTTAAAGCGCCGGAGACCCACTTACTCTCCCCTTCCTCTTCTTTCTTCCCTTCTTCTCCCCTCCCCCCCCCCCCACCAACAAGACAAAACAACGCGACTCTCCTCATGTTGCAAGTGTCTATGGACGGTGGTGATCACTTAACATCAGTGACCCATCTATTCGTTTGCCTCCTAAGATATAAAAAAAAGAAAAGTATACGGTGAGATCGACGTTCGTATACGCACTATTATTTCAAAAGTTACATTAGAAGTAAATTCTGTTGTAATTTTCCTTGGAAACACCTTGGAAACTTCACCATTATTTAGATCTTATTAACATATCTGTACTATGTTTCTACCCATGTTCGAAATAGACTTCATTCAACAACGAAATAGAATTCAGAATCATTCAACCAATGTGCCCCAAACCTGTTTTATTTGAAAGTCAATAATGCGAAGATGGTTTTAGACCACCAAGCACTGCATTAGGCACATTCGGTCCATTTACGAATTCGATTTTCAACTTTACCCATACAAAAGTTTTTAAATTTATCAAAGGATGGCGTTATCAAATTAATTTTATTTTTATGGCTGCCGCTATGGAGCTCAGATGTATCAAATATTTTTAATTACGTATTAAGATATTAACTTAAACGTTAATACAAATTAAAATCAGAGAAAGTTACAGTGAAGCGTAGCCAGGCTTAACTTGAATAAAATATGCAAATTGTTTGACCAATTTATATGATATACCTACTTAAGGAAGCAACATAATAATAACCTACCACTACCCCTTAACAACGAGCAAGAAGTTTTTCATACGTCATATATTAAAAAAACAAACAGAACACACGAGATTTTGGTAGATGATTGACTGACTACTCACAAAAACGAAAACAAACTAAAATACAATACTTTTTTAGAGCTGACATACTTGAAGATTAGTCCACGCAACTGATTTTATGATGATATTTACTAATTTATTTAAGACTAGCTGACCCGTGCAACATCGTTTGCACCAAATTGGCTATCACCGGTTTTAATTGTGTTTTTAAACGCCAAAAACTTTAATAAACCTAAGACCCGATTGTAGCCACATCTACGGTTTCCATTAGTGAATCTAAACTATCGAAAAACTCACTCAAACATGTACCCAGATGGTATGTGAGAAATCTTTTAAAATAAGCTATAACCCATCCGTAGCATCATCTACCGGGTTCAAAAATATACATTTATTTCTAATTTACACTATTCTTAATCCAAATTTATTAAATTTTATTTTCTGTTCTTTAGATGTTTTTTTTAAGAAAGCGTGTTTTTTTAGTTTTTTAAACTATTATTTATTTTTCATTTTTTAGTTAAATTTTTTTAACTTTTTTTTCGGATTATTGCATTGTCATCGACCTTTGACAGGTGTGCAAAGATTGAATTAAATCTGATCGTTCAAAGTAGGACAAAATCGAGCTCAAAGGGGTCGCTTACATACATACATACAGGTGAAGCTAATAAAAACGTGATAAAAAATATCAAGTTGATAGAGTTAAACTGAAATATATTTATTAAATAAATAATAATAAATTAAACACTGAATAATCTAGGATAATCAAGTTAATGCATCAAAAGGGAATCCTTGAGTTGGTTTGCTATTGAAATGAAAATTTTATGTATGTATATATTATATACACTCTCTCTCTCTCTCTCTCTCTCTTTCTTTTTATCTGTCACGACACCTAACCTACTGTACATAGAATCTGCACGTGCACAATACGTCAAAATAAAATTAAATAATCATCTCTACCATTTATTTTACCATGACTATTATCAACTTGTATTAAAACTTTTTCACACTCCATTGTATTGAAGGAAAATACAAATATGAAAAAGATATTATGAGCATCACGTCGACGCGTCAACTGTCACTTGCCTGTAACTATTCGTCTAAGAGCTAGCAACGATTTCGAAAACGAATTTTAATACCCCAGTTTTTTATATTTCATTTTGTTTTTTTGAACAACGTGCGGTCTACCTAGCTGCCGGTAAAGCATGTAAACTTGTGTTTATTTGTGCATATCGCACCTTTACAGACAAAAATATTGATTTTTAAATATTTTTTTTTAGGATGTTATTTTTCACTAACATTGAAACTCCATTAAAACATAGAATTATTATTGCCAGAGATTTTTGTTATTGACAATAATATGCTGATGCAATTTTTTGTAAATAAAAGCAAAGGTAATTTCAAACCACATTGGAATAGCCGTAATTTTATTATTATTTTATTTAGACATAAATAAGTACAAATTTAATCTTCCAGGCATTATATTCAGTTATTTACTCAATAGCCAGACCGATTTCTTGCTATAAAAACAGTATGTATACAGAATAACTTAGCTACAGCTATAGTTTAAAGCAGCACTGGTTGCACGAAAAAGATAGCGATAATTGTGGCAGCGTATGTTATCGACGCATGTATTTAGGATGGCGTCAGTCCCAAATCATGTTTTTTTTAATCCCCCTTTTTCCCCCGAACAATTTCCGAGACTTTATATACTTATTTATGACTATTGCTTTCGATTATTTTTTTTGCACCTTCCGTTTTTCTTTTTTTCGTATTTCTTTTTTTTGCTATTTCTGCCACGTTTTCCATGAACATCAGCAGCGGCTCTCTAGTGTCTTCATCCTCCACTATTTTTTGTAGTACTCCTTCCGTGAGTTCGATGCCTATCTGGGATTGAAGGTCACACCTGAACGAGTCAAATCGGGGACAGTCAAGGAGAAGGTGAGTCACCGTCTCCTCGGTATCCGGGTCGCACACACAAGCGGGACTATCTTTGATCTTAAAGCGGTAAAGGTACGCCGCAAAGCCCCCATGTCCTGTAAGGACTTGCACATGGGTCGGTGACAGCCGTGTCTTCTTCACTACCCGGTGGACATTGTCCACCTTCGGGAAGAAGACGCGCGTCAATGCCCCTGTGGCTGAGGCCTCGTAGCGCTCCTGCCACCGCTCAACAGTTTGTTCTCGTATAATTCGCTTGGCGTACGACACCGGATATTGGATCCTCTTGTGAGCGGCCCGTTTGGCAAGGTAGTCTGCTCGCTCGTTGCCTAAGGTCCCTAAATCATATGTTTACGATTATCATTGTTTTTTATTGTTTACGGTGAAATCTTATTTTAATAGCGTTTAAAAGTTACTGAAAATAAAAATGTTCCCAAAATTATTTATTAACCAAAATTTTGACCTGTAAAGGTGTGATGCGCATTAAAAAACACAACGTTAACTGGCTACCAGGTATCCTGAATCCTGTTTGGAAGGGCATAAAGGAAGATATATTATAAATTTCGTCAAAATTGGTTCAGTACTTTCAGAGTGATACGTGTTCACAAGGGCAGACAGGCAGACAAAAATTGGAAAAGGATTATTTTTGGCTTTTATATCGATAACAAATTGTACCCCGATTATAATTTTCAAAAAATATTTAATGTACAGATTTGACCTTGTTACTTACCTTGCTTTAGTAGTCCGGTGAAGCTGTGAAGGCTTAGGAAAGACAATAGCGTTGTCAGTTCTACAAAAACATAGAGCGGGTTCAGGCTCGCGCGGATCGTCGGACCGTTCACATCTCTGCACATATTCGTCATTATATGCAGTAGCGGATTACTCTGTCAGCTAATAAAGATGAGACGTTTACCTAGGATGATGCCATACTTTTATAACTGCCACCTCAACGTCGCCCCGACATATATAATTTCAACTGTCTACCCGCTTTGTAAACTCTAAGCAGAGCAAATAAAATGCAACTGTCGGAAACCATTTGCGAGAGTATTACAACTTCAGCGTGGTGCAACCATTAAACTATTTTGTATCTACTATGTGTACTATTGTATGTACTTTTCGAACAAAATACAGCCTTTACAATATTTTAACAATATCAGACGATTAAAATACTATAAGAAAACAATAAAATCGTATCCAATACGCGGGTGTACGGATTAACCCAACGAATGGGGTTTATTTATACGTATTTGTCGATGTTTTACGATACTCCGCATAGATATATCAGGCGTAATTTATACGCCATTACACTTTGCAATAAACTTCTGCGATAGACGACTAGGGGTGTAAATCGTACGTTATTAGATTAAACGGCCGTAATCGCGTGTGTTTGGGTTTTATTGTTCAGAATCAAAGCTTAGTCGGCGGGTATTTATTAATTTCACTTTTGCACAAGGTGGTATCTCCTTTATGGTTTTTACGCCCAAATTTCTCTAAACGACCTTTCAACTGACATTAAGGCAAAGTGTCGTTTACATTTGATGGATTTTCGATATTTACTGTGTGTCGGTATTACTCTGTCGTAAATGAGCCCATTATTATATCTTGTTCATCTGGTTTTATGTACAATTTCCATTTAAATGTATATTTATTTTGATTATATGACAGAGACATTTGAAAAGTCAGTTTAACAATAATTGCAAAATAAATAGAGAACAGACAAGACATTGATATAACAATATCAGGTTAAAAAAAGAAAAATGTCATGCACTTGTTAAACAAAAATATACTAGTGATTAAATAAATTATCTAATCTAATAATTTATATCTATACTTCTATACGAATATTATAAAGAGGTAGAGTTTGTGAGTTTGTGACGTTGTAAGGGGTAATCTCAGGAACTACTGGCACGATTTGGAAAATTATTTCAGTGTTATATAGCTCATTTATCAGGGAAGGTTATAGGCAATATATCATCACGCTAAGACCCATAGGAGCGGAGCAGCAATGAAGAATGTTGCAAAATCGGGGTATTTTTTTCCTTTTCAGAGCTTCCGCTGCGTTTTAGCGCAAAATAACCATTCCACGCTTACGTATTACCGCCCAACGAAGTGGGCACGGGTCGGCTAGTATTAAATAAAGAAATAAGAACAAAATAAAAGTAAGCTGCATATTCTATCACAAACTATACATATAAATGAGATTGTATTGTTTGTATTGTAATTTTGCAAAACAAATAAAATTATTTTAACAAAACTTTTATTGGCAAATAAATGACTTTTACAGTATTCTCTATATACATATGATTATGTACTACATTGGAATTAAATCATTAAAATGATTAACATAGGTACCTTAAAAACTGTGTAGGGTTTAACTTGAGTATACTAATAAGTACTATTTAAGTAATAATGACGAAATTACAATAAAACAAAAAAAATACAGCCTTCAATTAATTTATATAAAACTCGTGATAATATAAAAATCATTTTACTAATAATAATTAATATGTTAAATTATCTAAATTGTTTTTTATTTAAATTCCATCCGTCTCTGTCACAAAACGGTGGTACTAAATCTGCTGAGTTCCAGTTAGAATAGTGTTTTTGGCAACGTACACTGACATAGCCTTAGCTATTTACATACGACAAAAACTTCCTTTCAAACTGCTAGCAACTTAACTCAGATTAGGCTGAAAATGTTTGACCCAAGGGTTTTCAAAATAACAACGTAACCATATTATAGATGAATTTGAGTTTTACATAAAAAATGCTTTTTTGCGTTGTATATAATTTTTGTTTCAATATAGAATTAATCCTTATTTATATAAGGTTTATTTATATATTGATCAAAATAGGTTCACAAATAATCTATTAACGTTTAGTAATATATATGTGTAGAAAATGAATTGGATTTCATTTGATTATGGATTATGGATAACCTGAGCAGATAGACATACATTATTGAAGATTATAGTGGACGTTACCTTACACTTCCGCCTGAAATTTATTGGCTAAAGAAAAAGTCAAATCTGAAACAAGCAATATAAACAACGAAATATTAGCAACTAAAACAACAAAAAGTCCTTGGTTGACAGTTGAACCTGACGGCGGTTGACACTGTTGGTATATAACTGGGAAGTATAAAAAATATATATAATTAAAAGTATGTTACAGATTAACGTGTAATGACCACTTACCACAATCTACTGAGTTCCTATTACAGTTAGACGTGGTTGCTGCTAATAAATTACAGGCGGAAGCGTTCACTGTAATATTTGGTGATGTATTTCCGCAAAGTAACTTCTTCAAACAAATACCAATACCAACCAATACCAAATACCAAGACTTCTGTAAGGCTTAAACATAAAATAGGTTAAGTAATATAGTATTTATCTTTATTTAATTAAAAATATTAGTTACCTTGAAGATTGAATGTTGATTAAATTGCTTACGGCGTAAAAATTCTAATATCGTAGAAGATTTAGAAAAAAATCGAAGTTGCTATAAGGACTGCCGACAGAAGTGAACTCTCAAAACAATTTTAACGGTGTTAGCTTTTGAATTTTTTAATTAATTATATTGTGAATTATTTAAATCCCATAATTTGTAAACTGAAATTATTATCATTATTCTTTCTTTGACACCTATTGGCGCTCTGAATAATAATTATATACATTTTTATACAGTTTATTAATTCATCAAAAATATAATGGGCTGCACAATCTCAATACAAAATATCAATATTAGATACACAGACCGCTATACTACGCGTCGCTAGTCTGACGCAAGCCGTTCGGTCACGCTTACTGGCATGTCATGACGCGAAATTATAAAATTATCTCCTGCCAAAAAAAAAACAGCTTAACGCGCCTCATGAAGTTTTAACTTCAAACATTATGCGTAACAAAAAAGTTGTTTTAGTGACGGAACTTAGGAAGCTTCATTGACTTTAATGAACTGTGAATGTCAAAGCGTCATAAAATTGATCGGATAGTGGGTGTTTAAATAACTTAAACACTTAGGAGATCATTTGATAGATTAATGCAGTCGTATGTAGCCGTGGTGTGTAGCTAATAAACAATAAATTTTGAAGTTGTTATGCGTGTCTGTGTATTTCCTTATTTTTTCTAAACTACGCAACGAATTTTGATGTGGTTTTCCCTATTATTTGACGAGTTTCTTCTGAATGATCTATATATGTATAATATATACAATACATACGATATTTATAAAAAGTAGATACAGATGGATATATCATAATCAAGTCGTAAAATATTTTTCATGAACTCAAAGTGCTAACGCTGAGTGAACCTTATAAGATACATAAAAATAATATACTACATAATTGTATATCATAAAAGGCCTAGAGAAAAGGCCGGTATCGTATATGTTTATCTCCTAAGAATAGCCTACAGTAATCATGTATCTCATGTACATATTATTAAAAATAATGGAATCTTATTAGGTACACAAAAAAGATTATATATTCTATGTAATCGTTATCCAATTGAATATATAAGGTATTTAATGTTTGTCGATATCATCTTATTCTATATCTTCTATACATATAATAAAAATGAAGTATACACGCTACTGATAACAAAAATTATGCGTAGTCCGGTGAAGCTGTTAAGTAAGACCTTACTAGCTCAATAGCATAGTCAGTGCGAAAAAAAAAAGCAATTTTTAAAATTATAAAAATAAAGTTTGTGTATGTACAATTAAAATAACAACTTTGTGATGAATGAATATGGCTACAAATGACCAAAAAAATTTTTTTTATATTATGTCTATATCTTTATATTGTTATATTTTGCCTGTTTGTTTGTTTGTTCCGGTAATCTCCGAAACGGCTGGACCGATTTTAACGGGAATTTCACTCGTAGATAGCTGACCTTATAAAAAATAATTTAGTTTATTTTAATTTCGACTAGCTGTTAACCGTGGCTTCGCTTGCAGTATTATCTTCAAAACGGTTATACTGATCTTCACAAAACTTTCATTGACAGATATCTGACCTTATAAAAAGTAATTAAAGTAATTTTAGTTTATACTAGCTGTTAACCGTGGCTTCGCCCGCAGTGTTATCTCAAAAACGGTTCGAACGATCTTCATGAAACTTTCACTGGCAGATAGCTGACTTTATAAAAAGTAATTCAAGTAATTTTAGCTCATACTAGCTGTTAATCGTGGCTTACCATACAGTGCTTTCTCCAAAATGGTTAGACCGATTTTTACGGGACTTTTACTGGAAGATAGCGTACCTTATAAAAAGTAAATTAATTTATTTTAATTTAGATTAGCTGTTAACCGTGGCTTTGTCTTCATGAAATTTCAACTCATTCTTTATTTTTAATAAGAGTAATAATTATCAGCTTATTGTTTACAATTCAACATTATAATTATTAATAATAACTTTAATGATATATAGGTCTTTCTAATAGGATCTTAAATTATAAACGTATTACGTAAAAAGTTCCATAATTAAATTTCTTGCGGAACAAACTAGAGTTTAATTTTTGTATAGTCACAAAATCTTAATTATAATGGCAATATATATTACATGTAATGTAAATGTAAATCTTTATAGTAATATTTTAAGTTATTGTTTCATTTGTTCCTTATACAGTGTAAGTGAGCACTGAGGTAGTTATATGGTGGGTTAAGGTTCCAAATATGTTGCTGATGACAAACCTCATTTGGCACGCTGTTAATATTTATATATCTAATGTACAAGTTACATGTTACTCTCAGTGATGTGTGTGTCGTACTTACAATTGCTTTTAAAGAGCATTTCTATAATTGTACATAGTCTCACATTTTTATAATTCTTTAATACGAATAAAAAAAACACTTTCGGAGCTGCGGGTACAGCTAGTTTTAAATAATATCTTGAATGATATCACAAATTCTAAACTACGCGTAACAAAATATTTATTTATGTGACAAGACTACGACTCTTCCTTGACTTAACAAACGCCGAAAAAATGTATCTAATAGTACATATATCTAAATTGTTTCAGGACTTATGAAGCCAGATTAGTTATTGAAACTGTATGAAGCCGAATCAAATCACTGGTATTTTATATTTACCACAGCTTGAAATAGGTTTTTTTTTTCAGATTTCCTATCAAATGTCAGTTATGCCTGTTTTATTATCAGCGATCCGTGTGATCAGTCTCGAAAGTTCAATTACGCAGGCGTCCCCTATTTCCTGAGGGATCGAATTATATTAGCTTGCCTTTGAGATATTAGTCACCTTATTTCTTACACGCAACTTGGGATAGTATACACTATACTATTGTATTAAAGCTTAATTTCGAATGAACTATATTCATATTTAGGTAATGAAATTTATTGTTTTTTTTTTGTATTCCAGGAAAATTTTATTATCAAACGATACAGAACTGTCTCACTAACAGCGACCAACGAGTATTGTGCAATCAATTGTCGCACTGTCTATATAATAGGGTAATGGCAACAAACAATATCGCGACCACAATTCGCTAGATGTAACATCTTTTACATGGTGGTAGAGCCAGGCTGAAACTATTACTGGTTTCAGCATGAAAGGGTCAGCTCGCCCGGGGTAGTACCACCCTCTCATAGAAAACCGACGTGAAGTAACAGTGCTTGCATTGTTGCGTTTCGTTCGGTCAGTGAGAGCGCCGGAGGCCCACCTCCCTCCCCTCTCCTCTCCCCTCTCCCTCTCTCTCCCCTAACCCTTCCCCCCAAAGGGTGGCAAAGCACTTGCGACTCCTCTGGTGTTGTTAGTGTCCATGGACGGTGGTGATCACTTAATATCAGGTGACCCACCTGTTCGTTTGCCACCAATGACATAAAAAAAAAAAACTATTATAGTATATACGGTATAGTCTGTGTATCAATCAGTAACTATCGTATTCTTACCATGAGGCACAATGTTAACACTTTATCATATTATTATATAGAAATTAAACGCGACACACTAAAAGACAGTCACTATGACGGTTTTATCGCCATGAGCAATAGTAGTAATAATTTAGTTGGGTACAGGCACCTTAATAAATGACGTCACTGCCCTACCTAAATAGAACAATCGCTATTTAGAGATGATACAATCACTCTTCTCTAGAAACCTATCAGCCCAAGTACTATTACTAATGAACAGCCATTCCAATGAACATTTTCCATAATTGTTACTTATACTTTTTGTGAGCATCAACATTTTGTTTAGGTATTCATGCAATAGAAACTAGACTTTTTAATTACTTTAAAAGCCAATCTTCCTTAATGAAGATTATAACTGTCATGAAATAATGAATTGCTCTTTACTATAGAATCACTCTATTCTGGTTTCTTCAGTATTCTAGCAAAATATTGATCTTATTGTTAGAAACTTTCGATGAGTTTTTGCGACATCTCAGAATGTATGTTACTAATCCTAATCCACTTCAGTTGTGCACAATACCTGAACTATTTTACGCAATTTTTTTATACTTTATTGGTTTTATCGTTTGAGTACAATCTCATCGGATGTTAAATGACGATGGACTAAGATGGTAAACACGTTAAACCTAGAGATTTGCTGCCGAAACACATCAATATGTGCTTGGCGACAGATTTGCACTTGAGAGTGGTAGCTAGCCAGGCGAACGTAGAAAAGCCCCTACCACCATACTATGCTTTTATCACAGTGTTATGAATATTAAAACAGTATGTAGAAATTACGTTTGTGAATTTGAAAAAAAAACAACTAATTAACAGCCCAAAATGCAATTTTAATTAAACACACCTGAACAGCGAGCATTGTAAAATGTATAAAATCGTTTACATAGTTATATGCTATATTAAATGTTACTTTAGTATAAATACTAGAGCTAACATTAGAAATCGCGTGCTTTGGCAATTTAATATTAAAACAATCCCTTGTTTGCATGAAAACTGTAACACTGATACGAATAATAATAACAAAATACTCATAAAGTAATATTAAACAAGCATATTTTATAATAAAAATATTAGGAATTATAATCACATTACAATAAATATATATTGCACTGCTAATTAAAAAACCATAGCGTGTTCTGAGCACTACAACGAATGCACTAGACTCATACGATACGATCTGATGCTCGTTAGCCGGTAAACCAACCTACTTTCATTTTTTTAATAACAAGTAATGTATAGTTTATATGGTTATTTAATGTATATTGCTTGCCTATTAACATTCGATCAACCCTTATTACTACCAACAATGAATTTCACAATCTTCTTTTATCATAAAAATTTTAGCTCAATATAAAGCTGGTATTGTATTCATTTTGATGTTCTCAGAAGAAGTATTCAATTTATAAATGAGCACTATGTCCTATTAATATTTTAATCGAGACTGTTTGTCAGTATACTTGGATTTTATATACACTTTCACTCAAAATACTACTGAATGGATTTTGTTGAAACTTTACAATCTTATATATAAAATTCTCGTGTCACAATGTTAGTAACCGTACTCCTCTGAAACGGTTTGACCGATTTTTATGAAATTTTATATGCATATTCAGTAGGTCTGAGAATCGGCTACTATCTATATTTCATACCCCTATGTTTTAAGGGTTGTCCATCCCTAACATTATTTTATAGACATTTTTTTAATTTGTATTTTGTTATAATGAGGCATTAAAAATACATACAACCCTAAATTTTCACCCTTCTAACACCAACCCCTATTTTAGTAATTAATCGAGTTTCCGAACCGATAGTAGCTTTGACGTTCATAAGCGCCTTCTCAGGGCCTAAATTGAATAAAGGATTTTTTGATTTTGAATCATTTTTCACCCCTCTCTATAACTGATCAATTATCACTTGGTAAGTTATCCCAGAGAAAGAGCTAATTAAAACCAAGTCGTCGTCCTTTTTTGTAACTGTTTTTCACATGTATTTCAATTAAAATTTCCCTGAGCTTATGGCAAAGCTAAAATTTTTGTACAAAAAAAAGCCTATTTTATCAATCTTCTATCTTCTTCTATCTATACTATAATAAAACTGTAACAAAGCCAAATCTGTACATTAAATATTTTTTTGAAAATTTTCATCGGGGTAGACTTTGTTATTGATATAAAAGCCAAAAATAATCCTTTCACAATTATTGTCTGTCTGTCTTTCTGTCGCTGTGAAAACGTAGTAAAACTGTAGTTAATGTAACTAGACTTTTTTTGCGACACCTTAGTACAAGAGTCAGCAACGTTGGAAGAACGAGAATTTTAGAAAAGCTGGTTCTTTAATATGAAGATATATTATGTTCTTCCAAACAGGATTGAGGATACCTGATAGCCGGTTTACGTTGTGTTTTTTAGTGCGCATCACATCTTTACAGGTCAATTTTGATTTCTAAATAATTATAGGAACGTCTTTTTTCAGTAACTTTTAAACGCTATTCAAA
Organism: Antheraea pernyi; assembly: GCA_015888305.1. Taxonomy (NCBI): domain Eukaryota; kingdom Metazoa; phylum Arthropoda; class Insecta; order Lepidoptera; family Saturniidae; genus Antheraea; species Antheraea pernyi. The sequence goes on from MU158713.1 coordinate 780,879, forward strand.
ACATGAATTTATTACTGCCCGACAATTTTGTTATTGACAATAATGTGCCCGATGATATTCTTTATAAATATTTTATAAATAAATCATTTCAAACAATTTTATTTTTTCCATTGCAAAGAACATATTTTATTTTATTAATCATTATGGTATTGAGATTTCACCGTAAACATTGATAAACGTAGACATATGACTTGGGACAGACGGCATCTTGAATACATGAGTCTATAGCAGGCGCTTCCACAATTATTGCTGTCTTTATCATACAGCCAGTGTTGCGCTACACTATAGCTATAGCTGAGTTATTATATACATATTATTTTTAATTTACTCCCTTTTATGTCTAAATAAAATATTATTAAAATTACAGCTATCTTAACATGGTTTCAACATCCTTTTTTTATTCACAAAAAATGGCATCGGGCACTTTACTCTTAAAAATAAAAATCTCTGGCAATAATAATTTCATGTTGTAGTAGCGTTTCAAAGTTAGTGAAAAACAAAACATTCTAAATTATATAAAAATCAATATTTATGCCTGTAAAGGTGCGATATGGACTAATAAACGCAACGTTTAACGGCAGGCAGATATATAGGAAGATATATAAAAAACTGGCTTATTCGAATTCGTTGTCGAAACCATTGCTAGCTCTTGGACGAATAATTACAACAAGTGACAGTTGACGCGTTGTGCTCATATCTTTTTAATTTTTATATTTTTCTTGAATACAATGGAGTGTGAAAAAGTTTTAATACAAGTTGAAAATAGTTATATCATTCAGTGTTTACTTTATCATTATTTATTTTATGGACATATTTTATCATTTAATTTACAATTTAACTCTATCAACTTGATATTTCATAATGTAAACTTTACTGACTGTATAGTAAACGTCTACAGAAAAGGGAAAGGAACTCCGTTCCAACTGGGGATCCATAGATCTCTCATGTTTTTTTTTACATTACCGTCAATATATATAGGTTAGTTTTTATTTGATTTAAATCTGGTAGATGATGCTACGATCGGGTTGTAGGCTTATTTTAAAAGATTTTTTACATGCCATCTGGGTACATTTTTGAGTAGAGTCCCTCGAAAGTTTGGATTTACAATTGGCAACGGTAGGTGTGGCTGCAATCGGGTTTTAGGTTTATTAGTACATTACATAATACATAATAGTTACATTCCATTGTAGAAGATGAATCTCAATTAGAATTCTGTCAGTACGTGTGTTGTTTCGATATTTGATAAAATTTATTTTCTAAATATTTTTGAGTCTTGAAGTCGTTGGGTTCACGTTTGTGAATCTACGATTAAAATAATTAATTGAGGTGTTTGAAGTTACCATAGTATGTTATATTTATACTAATATTATAAAGAGAGGTAACGTTTTGCTTTCGAGGAATCCTTGGTACCACCAATGTGATTTAAAAAAATCTAAAATTTTGGGTTTTTTAATATTATTTACGTTTAAAAATACAATTGAAACCGGTAATAACCGATTTAGTGCAGACGAAGTGCACGGGTCAGCTAGTAGTAATATATATCTTATTTTATTTATAACAACTTTTAGTATATTATTACTGTCATTGCCGAGCAAGTAATGAATGATATTACAAGTTTATTGCGATTAATTCAATGAACTAACAAGATGGTGACCGTCTTATTACAACTTTCCAGGGAGATTTTGTAGAAAATCAGAATCCATGTTCCTTAGTATCACTTCCCAGCAACTTCACTTATGCACAATAACCAAATTATATTACGTAAAACATCACCAATATTGCAAAATATAGAACCAAATAATACAAGATTATGAATAAAATGAAAATCCACTACATGACAATGCAAGATCCCGGCAAAAACTCCAGGCTAATATCCTATAAAGGTATTGTTTAAAATGGCCTAAATATAATAACTTGTGTCAAGTAAGTTTTAAAAAATCCTGCCGTCTCAAACAAATGCAGATCAAGCCGCAAACGACTGCTATTTAAAAAAAATGTATTACTAAAAATGGTAAAGAATGAGAGCCCAAAGATAATAGAGCTTTCTAAACGTAGAAAATAAAAAACCTTACAAAAAATACTGGTGAATAAATATGTGAGAAGAATTCAGACAACCTTCGGTTAGCGAGGTCGCCTGCAAATAATATACCTCATAAATATAAAATCAATAAATAGTCCTATTTCTGTTCACGCCACCGCGAATTTCTATCCGAACGTTAACTCTACGATACAATAAGCCTCCATTATTTTCTATTTCTATGTTAATATGCTCCCATCACGTCTCATATCGATGCCTCTACGATGATGGCCTCATATGTTCAAATATCACCGCCCCTCTTTTATAAATATTCAATGTTACGTGAGAAAATGCTTTATTATACTTTCATCTACCTATCTATATTAATAAATGCGCAAATCTGCACATCAATTTCTTTTTCCAAATTTTATAATAAACGAACTGAACCGGCCACGCGTTGTTGTGGCTCAGTTATTACATTATGGGGTAATGAGTCTGCCTAAAGACTTGATAAAGAAAAAGCGAGGTTACGTAGTAAATAGATCAACAGAACATGTGCACCGTAAAATAAACTGGACTTGAAATATAAATTCGAAATTAAAACATTGCGGCATCTATGAGATATCCGAACAGCCGGTCCTACAGTTTTCTGTCGACAAACTAATTTAAAGTGCCTTCTGTTCGAGACTTGTGAAAGTGACAATTAATAACAATAATCAATATTGACAATCATTTACTTTGTAAGTAAAAAATAGTAAGACCATTAATCAAAATATAAATTATCGTATCTCTCGTGTTGGACCAAATCTATACTAATATTATAAAGAGGTAAAGTTTGTGAGTTTATGACGTTGTAGGGGATAATATCTAGATCTACTAAACCAATTTTGAAAATTTTGTAAAAACGAAAACGTTTCTTACGAACGCTGCCTTAGCAATGAGACATATATGATTGAGTTCTAGAGAAATTGTAGAGTTTGATAATGCCTACAAAAAAAAAGTAAAAATATAACCCTCTTGATGGTAGTCAGAAAATTAATCATAACACTCAGTACTAACCGAATCATACTCATAATTTCATCACTAGTAAAATTGTTTACCGCTCAACGAAGTGGGCACGGGTCAGCTAGTTATATATAAATGCCAACTTTCACGAAGATCGGTCGAGTAGTTTCGGAGTTCACCGTGGACAAACATCATGACACTGGATTTTTATATATTAAGATAGATATATATTATAAAGGCGATTTAGAATTAGATGGCATATAATAAATTTGTAAGTCCGTTCATATGTCGGTTTAACTCAAAAACTATTTAATCTATTTTGAGAAAATTTTGCATCAAGATTGCATATTCAATTTCATAGCCAATGAACTATAAAATTATCAATAACTATTATAGCATATACGAAATACAATAACCCACGTGACTATGATGAGTTCTCACTGTTACGTGCTAGGCGAAAAGTTATACAAAAACAATGTCACGATCATTATCTGTCTCATATACAACACCTTATTCGATCTAATCCAAAACAACTATGGTCTTATTTGAAAACATTGCGAACTCATAGTTCAGGGTATCCTAATAGGTTAACCTTAGGTGAAAAAGAGTATACCTCTGAATTTGAAATTTGCAATGGTTTTAACAATTTTTTTGAAAGCGTTTTCTCATAATCCAATCCACTAATGGATAAAGAAGATTTTTCATCAAATATAGTAACATCAGATGTGATATATGCTTATGTGTGCTGTGTGTGTGTGTGCTTAGAGTACAAAGAAGAAAGTGTATATAAAATTTTAAAATCTCTTATAACAGAACAAAGGTCCTGGAAGTGATAATATTCCACCACTTCTTTTTAAAAATCGCGCAGAACATTTAGCAAAGCCAATAACTGATTTATTTAACGTTTCACTTAATAAATATTGTTGTTTTCCTACAAAATGGAAAGAAGCCCTTATAGTACCAATATATAAAAGTGGAACTAAAATGGAAATTAAAAATTATAGACCTATATCTATTTTAAACACATTAGGATAGACGTAATTATTAGTAAAGCATATAAACAATTAGGTTTCATAAAACGTATATGCGAACCATTCAAGAATGTAGAATGTATTAAAATCCTGTACTTTGCGTACATAAGGAGTATTCTTGAATATGCTTCAGCCATATGGTCACCTCAATACAATAAACATATAGATAGCATTGAAGCCATACAAACAAAATTTGTCAATTTCTTATGCTACAAAGATTTTCAACAATTTACAAACTACGGTGAATTATGTAGCTATTTCCATTTAGACTCTTTAGAAGTTAGGCGTCGACAGCTTGACATGATGTTTTTACATGCTATACTATCAGGTTATATCGATTGTCTCGATCTTTTAGGTTCCATATCACTACGAGTGCCAACATACTGCACACGAAAAGCACCGCTACTTGCAGTCCCACACGCTAAATCCAATTATGCACAAAATTCAGTATTGTGTCGCATTGCTAGAGCCTATAATCATTACATAGTATAATACAAAGACCCCTTTTTATTTTTTTTTAACGTGGCGAAATCCCTTATGGATACGCCACCCTCCCGGGGGAGAGGGTGGGTTATATCCGAGTCGCACGGACTAAAACCCCACGGTGTACCGACAGACCGTTTTGTGGGGGCGGCAAGGGATCGTTCAAGCTAATCAACCTTGTAGAGCCGCCCCCACGGTCCGCCCGGCGGAAGGTGACCGCCGGGCTCCTACCTATAGAGGGACAGACCGGGTACACACCGGCTGCCCCCCCTCGTCCGCCGGACCTGTGCAATGAGGAGATGGGCCCCCCGGCCTATCCCCTCAGGTCCGGCTACGGTGGCAGGAGGAGTTGGGCGAAGCGCCTTCTCCTCCTGCCTGTCCTCCTTTGGCGGAGACGGCCACTTTGAGGGTCTGCCTCGCGGGCCCTCTCCGCCTCCTCCTTCTGCGAGATGACCTCCTCGCAGAAGGAGGCCATCGCTCGCCAAGCCTGTTCGCTGCCGAGCATGGCCGAAACCACGCTCGGCAGCGATAAGTCCGCTCCCACGGCCGCCGCCAGGATGCGGCGCTGCTCCCCCCACGCAGCACACTCAGACAACGTGTGCTGCGCGGTATCTTCGTCAACGCCGCACTCGTGGCAGGCGGCCGTCGGCTCCCTGCGTGCGATCCGGTGCAGGTACCACCAGAAACAACCGTGTCCAGTGAGTACCTGCACCAGTCGGAACGTCACGGAGCCCCACTCCCTGGCAGTCCACTCCCGCAGGACCGGGCGGACGGCGTCCACTGTAAACCGCCCGAATCGCTCGTCCGCCAGGTCCTGCTGCCACCTTTCGACGGCGTCCCCCCTGAGACGCCGTCTCTCCGCCTCTACCTCCCTGGGAGCCGGAGGCTCCCCCCTTCGTTTCCTCGCCGCCGTGAACTCGTACACGGCGGCGAGAACTCCTGCCTCCAGCTCCCAGAGGA